>BQNB010072814.1:0-32312 GCA_026074375.1 Tanacetum coccineum
TTTAGAAACTTTCTAGTATATATAGCTTAGATATTAGGGTTTCATTTCATTTTTGTTATAACCCTAGCCCCCAACTCACTCTCCTCCTCTCCACCCATTTTCCGGCCAGATTTCGGCCACCTCTAGCTGCCCCACTTATGCCGCCACCACAGCCGGCGCTCCACGCCACACACCACCACCATCTCCATGCCACCATCACCTTTATCTCCCTATCTCGTCGCCACACCACCATCGTCATCATCTCCAGCCGCCGCACCACCACCACCTTCCACAGCCGCACCATCATCATCCCCATCACCACCTTCGCAGCCACCGTAGCTACCACACCACCATGTCATCATCGCCGCCAACCACCACAACCGCTACACGTCACCACCACCATCTCTACCACGGCTCAGCCGCCACCAAAACCAACATCACCGTCACCCCTCTTTTTTGAATATTGGATGGTTACATATTTGTAAAAACTAATAATAATGTTTGTGTGGTTTTGGTTGTTTAAACTTGTTTTCATTTTGTTTAGTTTAGTTTTTTGGTTCTTTTGTTTCGGTTGGTATACACACCCGAATAGGGTGTTTGTTTCCGCGTTTTAACAGCCCACATAGGGCGTTTGGATTTGCATTTAACAACCCAAAAGGGGTGTTTGTTTCGCTGCGTAACAGCCCCAAAAGGGGCATTTGGTTCTGCAATTTGCAGCAACACCCACAAGGGTGTGTTTGGATATGTGTTTTACAGCCCAACTGGGGTGTTTGGTTTGCTGTTTTACAGCCCACATAGGGTGTGTTTGGTTTTGCTTATTTTGTTAATTATTTGATTATAACATGCGGATATTGCAACATGGATTGATTAAAATGGGAAAACGTTGAGTTTTGTAAAAATAGGAAACGTCGTATGAACGAATAGAACATGTCAAAATTTCTATACTTAGTAAATTTCACTAAAACTTCTATTATTTTAGAAAACCGATAAAAGAACGAGATATAGTCTTGAGATTATTAATTTTTAATGATACAATAAACCGGTAAATAAACAAAAATTATACTCTTACAAACGAGACAACTAGTTTAGTCAAAACGCGTAACGAAATACTAAATTATAAAATATTATTTTATAATTCCCGACTAATAGACAAAATAATAAATTTTGTAAAAACTTTAAAAACATTATTTATCTAATTTGTAACTTTAAAACGTGTGTTTACTTTTAAGCAAGAACTCTTTATTAAGTTATTAGTTGATTTTCAAACATGTGTCGAATTATATTGTTACAATTATTTTTCTTACGTTTCTTATACAATACTTGCGAAATATTATATACTTTGAATATTTATCTTTCTCGTCTTCCTTTTTCTTATATATAATAATCGTCACGTATTATATATTTTTCTTGTCTTTCATATGTAATATACACGAAATATATTACATACTTTGCTTTTACCTTTCGGTTTATTTTATTTAACCAACCACCCAACTCTTTCAACTTGAAACCTAAATCCTTTATCAACGTGTCGCGTTGGTGTACTCATCAATCGAAAAACCCAAATTCATCATCCTAAAGTAGTGGGATATAACCGTTAAGATAAACTGCATCTTCTTGGTCGAGCCGTTTCGGTTTCCGTTGTGCTCTGCCTAATGTTTACATTTCTGCCAATTGTTCTACAACTTCGAGGTGAGTTCATAGCCCCACGTTTTACTTGTTTTATATTTACCTTATAACTTTTGGTGTAAGAACATGCTCGTTTACAAACTTGTTTACTCTAATGATTTCAAACTTTTATAAATGTTCGTTTGCAAACTCGGTTACATGATTGATATCACACTTTGTTTTACTTATGGATGCAATTACTTAAATCCTTTCTTTTGGAAATACGCTGGTTACTTTTACATTGGACACAAATGCTTTATGTTTTTCCCCATCTTGTTTACGTGTTGCCTAAGTAAATGTTGAAACTTGTATGCCCGAGTTATCATGAACCGTTAGTTACTTATGATCAGTTGGATTGATAAGTGAGCGTGAGTGTTGTAGATAGATCTATTGGGACTAATCACCCCCGTCCGTGTAAGTAGCTCTTACATGATCAACGGACATATACCATGTCGAGTGATATGGTGAAGCGCCATGTTGGCACCCGTCAGGGAAAGTTTATTAAAGCATTTTGCATCCTTCCATTACATTTAGCCTCGGTATCATGAGCTTAGTGCAACGTAAATGCCTTTTATGTGAAGTTGTATTTGTTATATTTGTCACGTGCGTTTTATAACTTATGGTCCACATTACTTTTGTTGAACGTTTCTGATTACTTAATGCTTTTTATAATATTGTGAGTGAAGTAGTATTCACAAAATGTTTTTGATCCTCATAAATGTTTTACTTAAACCTATGAATTCACCAACTTTATGTTGACCATTTTTAAGCATGTTTTTCTCATGTGATTAGCTTTGGACTTCTTTGACGTGCTATGTGGAGTCTACGTGCAATATGATACCATTTATCAAGACTTGTTTCTCTTTCATACTCATTGTCTTTTGAAAACCAAATTATGCTTCCGTTACATTTTTCTTACGCTTCCGCAAATGTTTAATTTCTTTTAAATCTTGTAAAACTTATCTATTTTTTTATATTGCAACGAGTTATGATTTTCAAAACATCCATTAGTAGTCGTTCTCTCGTGCTTTATGTTATGTATATTATGACGTCACGCCCTCGGACATGTATTCCGTCCAGGCCCCGTTTGGGGGTGTGACACCGTCTGACCTTCCCATGACTCCAAGGCTAATACTGGTCTCCAAATCGCTCTAAAAGTCACTGCAACCCTATCATTCTCATGCTCTAGACTCCTAAATCAATATCTTTAGGAGAAGATCTTATCCCTGACTACTCCTGACCTAGTAAATAACTCCCTCATATCCCTATCATACCTCTAAAACAAAGCAGGTAATAGCTCCCCTAATCGTATCGTATGATCACGAATCAATCCTCCATGCATCTCAACTCAGGCTCCTAACTAAGTCAAAAACCCCTCAGTCTCAGCTGTAGCGGGTGAAGCTACAGGCGATGGAACGGTCAGTGGTATCACGGGTGATGAAATAGGTGAAGGAACGATAGAAGGTGGTGGAGAAACAACAAGTGAACCAGACGACCACTCGGGAGATGGCGGTGTCTGAACAGGTGGTGATGGTGGTGGGTAAGCAGGAACATCAATGTAAGTTATACCATCCTCTGGGTCTATCCATATAGTGAGTGTGGGCTGCCTAAGTGTCAACACTCTCTCTGGTCTCTCAAGCCCTGGTACAAATCCAGAACTCTAACCTACCTCGAATACACTAGGCATCCGACCCTCCCCCAATGCTATCTCCTGGCGTCTTAACGCCCCATAACCCAATTGTAGAGGCCCACTCACGGCTGTCTCCACAACCAGGGCTGCCCACTGCTGACCCTCAGGTACAGCCGCCTCCCCTCCTAAACTAAGACTCTCAACTCTCATACCAGGACCCTCGTCCCCCGCAACAAGACCCTCGTCCCCTGCAGTAGGACCCTCGTCCTTTGCATCCTCGCTTTCATTGTCAGAATCCGAACTCTCCTCTACCTCCTCGTCCTCCTCCTCCTTATCCTCCTCCTCATAATCCTCCTCCTTATCATCATCCTCTACTAACTCAAACGTACCCCGATAACGCTTCTGTGAAGGAAGGTCTGGCGGTGATGATCATGGTAAACTCTCGTAAGAGGACCTAAACCTCTTACGGAATGCTAAATCAGACATAGCTACCACCTCTGCTATACTGGCAGTGAGGCCAGGTGACATTACAGGTGAAACACGCATGGCCATACATGCGGTCCTACGAAGAATAGGAACTAAGGTGGGTGAAGCATGGGTAAGCGGGTGATCGGGTGAAAGTGGTGCGGTGGAATTCGATGGCGTGGATCTCGTACCGGACGTGTCAGAATCCACTGAATCCTCAGCATGATGCGTGGGTGGTGTACTATCAGGTAGTGGAGTGGGTGATGCTATAGTGTGGGGTGACTCAGGTGTCTCAGTCTCAACTAAATAGGCCTGCCTAATAGCCTCATAATGGTCCTCAGGAAATGGTACGGGCACTCGGGGGCTCTGAACTCCGTCAGCCTGGGTGAAAATCTCTGGGTCAACAAACACTGGGGTAGACATCCTGTGATAACACGATAAAAGGGTATAAATATTTCATAAAATATCATTATCCAAATTATTAGCATCATTATGCTTACATATACAAATCATCATAGTGTTTGAAATTAGACGTTCGTAACCGTATATATATATATACTAGTTGCAAAGCCCGCCCGATGGGCGGGCTCGCTTTGTGAGTATCCAAGTGAAAAATTAAGTAATTGTTAACGAATTACGAACAACGTGAAAATTTTATAGAGTGAATAGCGAATAAAAAGAAATAAGCGGTAATCCGATAAGAGGAAATAACACTTAATAAATTATCCTTCATTACAAAGTATATGTTTTTTATTCAAATGTGAAATAAAGCTTCTTTATACACAAAGTTGTTCAAGGTTTATAAAAACTCTAAGCATACATTTTAAAGCACCATTAAGTATGAATCGTGAAAATGAGAAGAATAACATGGTAAATATGCATACAAATTTACTCAGTTTGATTGTAAGAGTAATACTTGGTTTTTAAATACCTTATCCTTTAATCAATCGAGTATTTAAAAAATGCATTTCTAAAACATTTTTTCTTGATACTTTTCACATTATTTCCGTGACTCATAAAATGTAGTTCAATTACCCACAACTTATGTTGCTCCATGTTAACTTAGTTTCTATGTTAAAGTATTTAAAGAGGAAACTTTCATAATCTGTTACATCTAAGACAAATTTTTATTACAAACCTTCTTGGTCAACAACGGTTAAGTCATGGTAATTGTGTTGACACATCCAAGTATCCACTGTTAGTGGTCTATAAAAATAATCTAAAGATTGTAATTTTAGTAGTTAGCCAGTATAAGCTTTTCTCTAAAGAGTAGTTTGTTAAGATAAGCCCATGGTACACATACAATTATCAGTCACAATAATACAATCGCTACTTAATCATCATCTGACAAACATACCGGGTCACTGCTACCGGCCTTCTTTACCAAATTCAGTTACGTCTGAAAACTCAGGTTGAGATGGCAACGTATTTGGCTGCTGATTAAATTTAGCTTTCTTATTAGTGTCCATAAGTAAATCAAGCGCTGATAGGCATAGATTAAGAGACCCGTCAGATGCGCTATAAAGCATTATCTATAAAGCATTCTTCTCGGTAACTTTGGCAGCTCGAGATTGCTATGACCAAACGATACACACAACTTGTCAAATTGGATATACTTAGCAAGAAAAACAAAGATAATATAGAAATCACTAATAAGTAAACACTTGAAATGGTCTTAACTTTAGCAATAAACGTTCAAATTTATAAACATATATTGTTGTTACTTAGTATATTTACCTTGACAAAGGATATACTTAGCACCCATCGTAACTCCCCAAATAAAGCATTCCTACCAAAACCAAGCTCTTTATTGCAAACAAAATCTGAGAAGAAAGTCGAGCCCATTTTGTCACCTCTACGTCACCTTGAAGCAGTTTTAGAACCTATGTGAAGTAGATATATTAGTATGCTAGAGAAGAACAAAACATTAATGGTCATGTCATATCATCAATACTAATATATTAGCCTAGCTAGTAGCTTCCAACTAATATAAATAAGGGACTTACATTTGGGGCCAAGCACATGGTGAACGTCGGATACAAAGCATAGTACATCCCACCATATTACTGCGGTAGATTCTCTCAAAGCTTTTAACAATGACAGCTTCTTTTCCCTGTCAAAAATCCTTAACCGTTATAACCATCACGAACAAATCTAACCGTTACAAAGCATAGTACATCCCACCATATTACTGCGGTAGATTCTCTCAAAGCTTTTAACAATGACAACTTCTTTTCCCTGTCAAAAATCTTTAACCGTTATAACCATCACGAACAAATCTAATTTGAAATCTAGACTAAAAATGAGAATATAGGTAGAAATTTCGACCTATTTACATATGAAAAGGGGTTTTATTCTGGTTAATGTTTTCCTTGTTCAAAAAAATAGATTCAATAACATACATCTAGTGCACAACCAATAGGAACCACTTTGGGAAATCCTAACAATACTAAAAAAACTAACAATCGTACACAAAGTGATTATGTTCTTTCAAATTATAATTCAAACAATTTTAAACACAAATTCTAATCAATAAATTGTTTACCAGTTTCAAAGACTGAGATGTGAAAATATACTGCAATTAATTTGGGGTACTCCCTGGTTACTATTATACTTTCTTCGCAGGCCAAATACATTTTTTTAGTTTCCTCTATAATCCATAACATAATCCCCTCAATAAGCAACTTCACATATTTTAATGCAAATTAGCAATGACACTCTTTAATCATACTCATAACATTACATTGTGTATATCTATAGGTACCACTATTTTTGTGTACCATCGGTAGCCCATTAAGCTGCCGAATGTTATTAAATTTTTTTTATAAAGATCTGTTATTAGTATAATAAATTCATAACTCAAATGCTAAAAGTAGCAAAAAATACCTCAATCAAAGTGAGACCAAATGCCTCTATGAAAATTAGATTGATGAAACACCCTGTGGACAGAACTAAAACAAAATTTAGCCATTATCAATGTTCGAAATATGCAAGTGAAACACGAAATAAGAAAAAGAATGTACTTTCCAAAATAAACCCATATGGTTAGCTTTGTGAGTACCTGCCATCATCATAGTTTTTGTATCCATCTTGGTAGGTCTTGTGGCCTAGTTCATGGGTTCACGTCTCTTAGGAGAGATAACTCTTGAAAATTAAATATGGTATAACTTTAGATGATATTTTTTTGAAGTATAACTATCATTATAGAGTTAGAATATTACCATGTTATTTAAAGTATTTTGACGTGAAAGCGACCGTTGACCAGGATCTAATTTATGCTATCCATTAGCACAGATACTTCGTACCTTCACGTCTTCAAATCTAATTCCATGTTTTTGATTTCAAGGATTTAAAAAACATTATCCGATATCTAATGAAAAAGATAAGACTTATATATAATGCAGGAATGTTATGGTTAAGATGTAATGTGTTGAAAAATGTTTTTAATTTTCCCTCTTATATACCACGTTTTTTATTTTAATTATGGTTAAGATTTAATGTGTTGAAAAATGTTTTTAATTTTCCCTTTTATATATAATTAAAACGTTTTTGATTTTAATTAGGAAAGTTTTAATTTACTTAGGATTGTTTTAATTAGGAAAGTTTTAAAGGATTGTTTTAAAACGTTTTATGGTGATTGATATCTGATTGGTTTGATTTTAATTAGGAAAGTTTTAAAGGATTGTTTTAAAACGTTTTTGTTCAGTTGATATTTTCAAATTCACAATCTATAAATGTGACAAAAGTTTTAAAGGATTTTCTTAAAACGTTTTTGCTCCCAAAATTCTAGTTAACTCATTAAATGTGACGAATTGTTTCCCTTGTTTGTAGGGATTTACATTCAAAGTTTATATAACTTATCTTAATTAGGTATCAATTCATTTGACTTGTTTGTAGCTAGTCTTAATGAGTATTAATGGGCTAAATCATTTCTCTAAACTAAAACTGAAATCCCGTTTTTAAATTAAACATATTAATGGCATAATTAATATTTCTATTCTTTGCAAGTCAAAACGGGTTTGAATGATAAATGATAATAATAAATACCGAAATTTATCAAATAGTTTCTTATTAAACAATGAAATTTTTGTTTTTTAATTGACTAACACAACTTCTGACTTGGTTCAGTGGTTGAGTCTCTTGTTTGTGTAGCAAATAACCCATGTTCGAATCTTGCAAGTGACCAAATTTTTAAATATTTTCCGGATTTCATTAATTTGGTGCCATGTCATATTAATTATGCATATGTGGCTTCTTAAATGCATATGTTGCATTACTTGTTGCATAGGTGGCTTCTTAAATGCATAGGTGGCAATTGCAAAATAAATATGTGGCAAGAATGTTGCTTATGTGAAATTCATATATGCTCACGTGGCTAAAAATTCAAGATGAGATGGCAATGTTTAATGATGATGTGACATGGTTGTTGTTGAGTCATTATTATGATATCCACTTATATATAATGTACGATATATATATATATATATATATATATATATATATATATGCTATCAAAACAACCCGCATGTTAAAGGCAGGTTAAAAATATTTTGACAAGTTAAAACCTTAAAAGTCTAATAGTACACTTAAATACGAATCTGTGGATATAAAGAACGCAAAAAACGAATTTAAAACGAAGAAGATATGATCATTTGAAGTTTACCAATACATATATTAATTTGACAGCTTTTGTAAAAACTTGAACAATCTAAGCAAATTTTAAATTGCGTTTTCGACCCCTTTCGGGTTCGAATTAGCTTTCGGGTATAAAAGCAAACTTGCTTGGAATATTTTTCGGTTAAACACGCGCGCTTTCTTGAAGCCTGAAAGTGTAAAACGGAGGAGTTATACTCCATCAAACCTGAACTATTTTTTGAAATTACCATAAATTTTCTGCACACATTTTAATAAGTGGCAAAGCTGTTAGAAACTTATAATGGTGTTTACGAGCGTTTCGGGTCCGTTTGAACTTTAAAAACCTTAGAAAATATTATAGTATCACTTGTATAATATTTATACGCGTTATAAACTATATAAATATTATTTTGTAAATTAATTAGACTATATATATAATATCGTTATAAAAATAGTAAAAGTAGTAAATCGAGCGAAATAGACTATAATTAATTTTTGCACAATTAGAGAATATTACAAAAGTATATATTGGAAATTAAATGATGAACATAACGTAAATATTATTTTTACTAATAAACTAAAAAATAAAACTATTAGGTGGTGATATAACGATATAAAATACATCGTTTTAATTTATTTCGATTGCATTATTCTAAATCGACCTATAATTAAATAGGTTGCATACCGGGCTTTTGTGACGACTTTATTTATTGATTATTCTAAAATCAATACCATCACTTGAGGTGAGTTTATAGCCCCGCTTTACTTGTTTACAATTACTTTACAAATCTCGAGATGAGATACATTTCTTGTTTTTACTTATGGACGCAAGTACCTTACTTTCATTCAAATGATTACGGATTAGCCTAAGTAACAATAATTCTTTATTTCCCGAATTATCATGAGCCGTTAATTACTTTGTGTAAGCGCGAGTGTTATAATAGATCTATTTGGGATTGACATCCCTGTTCGGGTAAGTAGCGTTTACTAGTTTCGGAGTACCAAAATAACGAACGTATACCATGTCGGACTTTGAATGTTACAACATTCACTTGGGCACATACTTACTTTGCATTGATTTGCATACTTATTCAGTTGTAGCCTCGGTATCATTAGCTTAGTGTAATCGTAATTACTTTTGACGGATATTGTATGTGTTACAATAGTCATACTTTATAAATCTTGCGGTCCAACCTTTATACTTAACTAAACCTATGAACTCACCAACTTTATGTTGACACTTTTAAGCATGTATTTCTCGGGTGAATAAGCTTCTTGACGTTCTAGATCTGCATTGGAGTCTAAGCTTTTCAAGAATACATTCATGGATTTCTATATGCATACAAACTATCGTCCCTCGTTGTACTAATTTAAGTCTTTCATTTTGATACAAACTATTGGGACAAATGTTTTAATTTATTTGTGCTATTGTATTATGAAGTAACACTCCCGGTTACCTTTCCGCTGCGACATATTTTGAGGGTGTTACAAACGCCGTATGAACTTCTCAAGGATACTGAGAAAAAACAACTTGGCAAGAATGAGGAAGCCAATATGACCATCTACAACGCTCTATCCCGCAAAGAATACGAGCGTGTCTTTATGTGCAAAACTGCCAAGGAAATTTGGCACACACTCATCATTACTCACCAAGGCAAATCACAAGTAAAGAATTGCAAGATCGATCTTCTCACTTAATAATACAAGAAGTTCTCGATCTCCAATGAAGAAACTATTGATAGTGGTTTCACACGATTCAACGCTATTGTGACTAGTCTTAAATCTTTAGATCCGGACCACTCTATCAAGAATCACGTTAGAAAGTTTCTTCATGCTCTCCCACTAAAATAGAGAGCTAAGGTGACGGTCATTGAAGAAGCAAAGGACTTGGCCACTATTCCTCTTGATGAGCTAATTGGTAACCATAAGGTTTATGAAATGGTCTTAGATAATGATGGCGTAGGATCTAAGACCACCAAAGAAAAGGTCAAGTCATTAGCTCTTAATGCTAAAGTCAGTAGGGAACATACTAGTGATGATATTGATAGTCAAGGAGGAAGCGATGAAGAAATAGATGAAGAAGAATGATGTGTTTCGAAAGCTTTAAATTTATAAGACTGAGATTACCGGTTAATAGATGGAAACACACGGGTCAAAGTATAACCCACGTATGTAGTACAATCTTTTTAGGTAAGACCAGGTCATCCACATGGATTTGCGTAGTGTCGAATAATCAGTTGAAAAATAAACTTTATCAAATGTGAGAAATATGACTACTTGGATAAATTCATATAATTCATAAGCAGTGGTAATAGTTACGATCTTCGACTTTGAATTTATAAAAAGTGTTTTCTCATCAGAAAATATTTTTACTAATTCAGTTGTTTAACTTAAGACTTACGTCCAGTTAACTCGATTAAATGTGTCACTCAAATAATCCAGTTACTATTATATCAAATCTATTTTATTTATCAAATAACGTAAGTAGATTTCTCGTCACAGACGATAAAGATCATAGACAAATCTTTAAAACTATATAGATCACAACGGGTCTTTCGACCTATACCGGTGAGAGTATATAATCAAAGTTGATAATCAAAGTTGATAAGATTAGACACGATAGGATTATAACATAAACTTAAGATTAACAAGAACGTAATTATACAAAATGCTTATTCATTATTTTATTTTCACCGAGTAGTCATGAGAGGTTAAGCCTCTCATGGCTATGAAGTTCATAACAAGATTAAATGGAATAACAAGAAACATACTATATCCGGGTAAGAATATGGATCAAAATTCTCCCCGTAACAAGTATGGAATCGAAATACAACCTTTTATTCTTATAAAATATATGATACTCTTCTTCGTTCTTCGTAGTTTGATCTTTAATCTTCAAAGGTTTATGGTGTTTTTGGAATGAAGGATTAGAGATATGATGAATTGGTTATATGTGAGATGAATGAAGTGAGTAAGTATGAGAGATATTTGAGTGGGAGATGATGAAATGGGAGAAAAATTTGTCTCTATTTATAGGCTAAGTTTAGGGTTGAAGTACGGCGCACAAAATAAATTATGCGGTGCACTTAGGGTGTTAATGCGAGGAGTAATTAATAACTTCAATTAATTTTCATAGCTGGGATAGGAAGTGTGGCGCACAAAAATATTTATGCGACGTACTTGGGGATTTAATGCGTCTTCATTTATTTGACTTTAATTCTTCAATTTGCTTGGAAGTGCGGCGCACTTAGGGCAAGTGCGGCGTACTTGTGTCTTTTTTAGCCTTGAGTCTTTTTTTTCTTCTAACTTGCTTTCCAATAATCGAAAACACTTGAACTTTATTTCCTTTGAGCCCGGGATGACTTCAAGTGAACCTAAACATAATTTATGCTTTTAAGTATCGAAAGTTCACGAGAAATGATAAAAATATATAAATAACGCCGTTAAAACATGTATAATTTAGGCGTTATCAAATCCCTCCATACTTTGCTGTTTCTTGCCCTCAAGCAATATAAAGCGAGAAAAAAAAGATCATTTATCATGATGTGGAGAAATTTTTTGATTTTATAAGTGTTTACTGGTTTAGATAACTTTTTAGGCCTAGACACATAACAAAGCACCTCACAGGGAAATGTGTTTGATTTTTAATTTACTCAAGACACTCAGATAAGGTTTATAATTGTGAAGTCACTCAGATGCGTAGACATAATCTAAACAGCTACCATAGGCTTGTACTTGACATATAAACATGACAGAAGGGCGAAACTTGATACCGATGAGGGAGAATAGCATATACAGATCTCATGTGTTGAACTTAAGCCTTGAAACTTTGAATTTTTATTTCTCTTTTTTTTTATACCAAATGCTTATGATAACCAAGGCCTAACACAAAACTTCATTTTGAGCATTTTTCTTCAATCTTTTGTACTTCAGCAATTAGCACTAAAAGGGAGTGTTGCAGGAACTTTCAGGATTTATTTCTCCTCATAACATATGATTTTGCTCATGAATTAATCTGGCTTCGGTCTAGTAAATGATGATCAAGCACAAGTTCTAGAGCTTCTAAATTACTGGCTCACTCAAATATAATTTTCAACCAATACCATTGCTTCAGAAAAGGCGATAAATTACAAATACACAGCCGTAATGATAGATGAGACACTTGCAATTGCATTCAAACCTTAACTCGAACAAGCTAAAGGCATCAATCATCTTAGATACCAAAGGTGGGTACCCGAATATTTTCTAAGGCTTAAAATTCTCACAATTTAATGGATTGGTTTTGTGCTAATTATATTGTCAATCCGGGTGGATTTGCCTTACTAAGAGCATTTTTATATTGAAAGCACATATATTAATTTTTAAGAATTTTGAGATTTGCATTAAAAAAAATTGGCAGGGCAAACATGGAGGGATATGATTAATTTTATTAATGTTTCTTATTTGGCTCTCCTCCACACTTAAGTTGAACATTGCCCTCAATGTGATAACTGATATCTAGAAAATAGGGAAAATTAAGGGAAAACGGTACTTTCCGGGGCATAGAGAAATGTAGCTTGCGAGAAAGCTATCTTTGAGCATACTCTATAATTTTCTAGATTTGAGCTATAATACCTGCATAAAAGTAAACACGTAAAAACACACTAAAAGAAAATATTTTTAGGTTTTTTTAGAGAAAATAAATAAAGGAAATGAGTGGAATTATATGGAGGAGGAACCCTCCTCACTTAAGTAAAGTACGGGTTGCCTCTCGAGAAGCGCTTAATTTTTAAGAGAGTCGTTAGCTAGATTTCTGCTTCTGGAATTCATTCTTTCAGAAAGAAGGGAGTGACTGCTTCCCTTTGGTCATTATAATCTTCTTCTTCATGATATAACTTCAATCGGTGGCCATTAACAATAAGCATTTTTCCATCTTTTCCATATAGTTCAACATATCCTGATGGATGTTGATGTTTTACTACATATGGTCATAGCCAGCGAGATCTGAGATTCGGCTGCTTGAATTTATATTTTGAATGAAAGAGCAACACTTTGTTTCCCTGTTTGAATTCTTTTCTTATCTTGAGTTTCCTGTCATGCCAAACTTTGGTTCTTGCCTTGTATAGACGAGAGTTTTCATAGGCTTGATGTCTTAGTTCGTCTAACTCGTGTAATTGAAACATTCGTTTCTCACCAGTAGCGATGAGATCTGGGTTACAGTTCTTTAGGGCCCGATATGCACAGTGTTCAATTTCAAATGGTAAGGTAGTTCTTTCCATATATGAGTTTGTACGGTGTTGTTCTGGTTGGTGTTTTGTAAGTTGTATGAAAAGCCCACAGAGCGTCATCAAGCTTTCTTGACCAGATAGCGGGATTGTCTTTAACAGTCTTTTCAAGAATTCTTTTAATAGCTCTGTTCGTGTTTTCAACTTGACCACTTGTTTGAGGGTGGTATTATGTAGAGAATCGGTGGTTAACTCCATATATTTTCATGATTTTTTCCATTATCTTGTTGCAGAAATGAGTTCCTCTATCGCTTATGAGAACTTTAGGCATTCCAAAATGACAGAATAGTTTCTTCTAAAAAGTAATAACAACTTTGGCATCGTTTGTTGGTAGAGCTTGTGCTTCGGCCCATTTAGATACATAGTCGACAGCGACTAAAATGTATTCGAACTTGTACGATTTTTGAAAGGGTCCTATGAAATCGATACCCCATATGTCGAAAATTTTACATACTTGAATGTTGTTTAAGGGCATCTCATTACGTTTTGATATATTTCATGTCTTCTGACATGCTTCGCAAAGGCGAACTTGAGTGTGAGCTTCTTTGATGATGGTCCGCCAGTAGAAACCTGAGTCTAAGACTTTTTTAGCTATTGTGTATGGTCCATAATGTCCACCGGTTGGTCCGTGGCGACATTGATCTAAAATTATTTGGGTTTCTGGTCCAGAGATACAACGTTTGATCATACCGTCAAAACATACTTTGAAGAGGTAGGGTTCCTCCCAGAAGTAGTGTTTGATGTCCGAGAAAAGTTTGTTCTTTTGCTTGTACGTCATTCCATTAGGTATGATGTCACTTACTAAATAATTTGCGAAGTCTGCAAACCATGGTTCGTCTTCAGTGTTTATTTCCATAAGAGTTTCTCTAGGAAAGTTATCATCGACTTCATTGTCATCACTTGTTTCATCATTTTCAATCCGAGATAAGTGGTCGACTGTAACATTTTCTGTACCTTTTATATCTTTTATTTCGATATCAAATTCTTGTAAGAGCATAATCTAACGGATAAGGCATGGTTTAGCATCTTGTTTCTTGAATAGGTGTCTAAGAGCTGAATGATCAGTATGCACGATCGTCTTTGATAATACCAGATAGGATCAAAATTTGTTAAAAGCAAAGACTACAGCCATAAGTTCTTTTTCAGTGATTGTATAGTTTTGCTAAGCTGCGTTGAGAGTTTTGCTTGCAAAGTATATCAAATGAAAGTTTCTACCATCTTTTGACCTAGGATTGCTCCGAATGCGAAATCACTTGCATCACACATGAGTTCAGACGGAAGAATCCAGTTTGGGCTTACGATCACAAGGGCACATATGAGCTTTTCTTTTAATATCTTGAACGCGTTTTGACATTCGTCATTGAATTCGAATGAAGTATCTTTTTTGAGTAACTTAGTGAGAGGACGGGCGATTTTTGAGAAATCTTTAATAAATATTCGGTAGAAACCGGCATGTCTCAGAAAGCTTCTAATACCTTTGATATTAGTGGGTGGTGGAAGTTTGGAGATTACTTCGATTTTTGCATTGTCTACTTCGAGGCCTGCTTCAGAAATCTTGTATCAAAGCACAATTCCTTCTTTAACCATGAAGTGACATTTTTCTCAGTTAAGGACAAGATGTGCATCTTTGCAACGTTGAAGCATTTTATCGAGATTGTTCAGACAGTGATTAAAAGAACTTCTAAAGACGGAGAAATCGTCCATGAATACTTCGATTGATTCTTCGATCATGTCATGAAATATAGCCAACATGCACCTTTGAAAAGTAGCTGGAGCAATACATAAATCGAAAGGCATTCGCCTATAAGCGTATGTACCAAAAGGACATGTGAACGTTGTTTTTTCTTGGTCCATAGGATCGATTGGTATTTGAAAATATCTTGAAAAACCATCGAGGGAATAGAAGTATTTATTTCCTGCGAGTCTTTCTAACATTTGGTCCATAAACGGCAACGGGAAATAATCTTTTGCAGTTGCTTCATTGAGTTTTCGATGGTCAATACACACTCTCCAACCTGTAACGGTTCTTGTTGGGACAAGTTCATTTCTTTCGTTAGTAACAACTGTGATACCACCTTTCTTTGGTATACAGTGAATGAGGCTTACCCAAGGGCTATCAGCAATTGGATAAATGATACCTGCAGTTTAACTATTTCTTTTTTTACAACTTCTTTCATGTTTGGATTTAATCTTCTTTGTTTTTGAACAACTGGTTTTTTGTCTTCCAGGAGTTGAATTTTATGTTTACAAAAAGATGGACAGATTATAAGAATGTGTGTTGTTTTCCAAGCAAAGGCTTGCATGTGTCTTTTAAGAACAGATACAAGCTTGTTTTTGTTTTCTTCTGAAAGCTAAGATGATATGATAACATGAAGAAAATAGGGTTCTTCCAAGAATACGTATTTTAGGTTATCGGGAAGAGGTTTAAGTTCAAGATCCGTGGAGGTTCTTCAAGAGATGTTTTGATCTTGTAATCTGTGTTAAAGGTGATTTTTTTGAATGGTGGTTCTTAAATGTCGGATTTGGATTCAAAAATTTCATTGGTAGTCATTGTCATGAATTTATCGAATTCAGCAAAGAGTTTTTCTTCAAGGATGGTTCCTTCGATGGAATGGAGGATTTCACTACCTTCATCTAGAAGAGCATCAAAATCTTCTTCTAAGATTTCGTCGATGACGTCGATACTGAAACATGTATCATCGTTTGAATAGGAGTGTTTCATCGCAGAATCGATGTGAAAGATCATTTGTTCAGTTGCAACTCCGAGATTGAGTTGCTTCTGTTTAACTCGAATTACTGCATCGGCAATGTGAAGAAAAGGTCTTCCTAAGATTAGGGGAACTTTACTATCTTCTTCCATTTCTATAATAACAAAATCGGTAGGGAAGGTGAATTTACCAACTTCAACGAGCATATTTTCAGCTATTCCAACAGGGTATTGAAATGATCGATCGGCTAATCTTACGCTCATTTTAATGGGTTTCAGAGTTTCAAGAGACAATTTCGCGTATAAGGAATACGGCATAAGATTAATGCTAGCACCAAGGTCAGCTAAAACATTGCACGAGAAAGCTTTGTTGAAATTACATGGAATGAGAAAACTTCCGGCGTCTCCAAGTTTTGGTGAAACTTTGTTTTGAAGCATCGCGGATCTTTCATCGCTCAGGAAAACAGATGAGATTTGTTCGATTTTGTGTTTATTATTTATGAGTTCCTTGATAAATTTGCCATAGTTAGGCATTCCAGCTAAAACATCAACAAGAGGTACGTTGATTCGAACGACTCAGATCATGTCGAGGAATTTTCCATATTGAGCTTCCATTTTTTTTTTCTGAGGCATTGAGGATATGGAATTTTTTGTTTGTATGGTTCGGGTATTGTTGTTTCTTTAACTGGTTTTGGTGTTTTAGGTTTAGATTGAGATGTAGGTTCATCATCTTCATCATCACTATTGAAGTTGATAGGAGTTTCAAAATCATTTTGTTGATCATTTGGGTTATCTGGTGGGTCATAGGATTTACCACTTCGTGTAAATATGGCATTCACATGCTCGTTTCGAGCTTGCGGTGGTTGGTAAGGTTTAGATAAGCTACCTTTCGAGTTATGTTGAGTGTTACTAGGAAGAGATCCAGAAGGTCGACCAGATTGCTTGTCAACAAGTCTGTCGAATTTAGCTTTGAGATTTTGAATCGAGGCTTGATGGTTTTTGGTTGTTGTTTCAAGTTTGTTTTTGAGATCCATAAAAGTGTCTTTGACAAAAGAGTTGGTCGAGTGTTGAGCTTTTATGAAATCGATTAGTTATTTTTAAAGATCGGGTTTATCATTAGAGTGAGATTGATAGTTGTCTCGGTTGTAATCGTTCCTTCCGCTTGAAAGCCCGTTATCGCGGTTTGAATCACGGTCGCGGTAATCATTGTAAAAACGAGTACGACAGAAAGTTTGCATGAATTTGGCTTCTTCTTCACGTGGCATGGGTATGTCATCATCGTCAAGGTTTGATTGTTTTGAACGAGATTGAAAATCTTTATACTGAGCATCAAGGTTGCAAAAATCGCTAGGCGCTCCTGGAGCGGTCGGGTAGCGCCTAGCGATTAATCGGTTATGCGAGGATTAATCGGGGATTAATCGGATTGGATTTTTTATATACGAAATTATAATTTTAGATATAATATGTATAAGATAAGCATGGTATTTCAAAGTTCAAAACTTCAAATATTTCAAGTGATCCGATTTTTTCATTATTTATTCTTATTTTTTCCGATTTTTTCCGATTTTGACCGATTAATCCGATTTTTGACCGATTTTGAACCGATTTTTTACCACACCGATTTTTTAGGCCGATTAGTAAAAATCAAGGCGTTTAATGACCGATTCCGCCTAATCGGCCGCCTAGGCCGATTTTTGCAACACTGCTGAGCATCCATTTTCATGGTCATGACATCTATTCGAGCCATAATTTTGTTAGTGTCGGAATTACTGCTACCTTCAGCGGCGAACGCAACGGTTTTCTTAAAAGAGGATTTGGTTTTTTGATTTTTAGCCTAGTCGAGCTTAAGTAAGACTTTGTCTTCGAGAAGTTGATAAGCTTGATTTAGAGTTTTATAGAGGAAAATACCACCTGCTGCGGCATTTAGAACTTCTTGGGTTATTTCATTGAGACCATGGTAAAAGATTTTGATAATGTTGCCTTTGGACAGATTATGACCATGGCAGTTTCTGAGCATTTCCTTCATATGAAGCCAAGCATCAGTTAGAGATTCGTTTTCATGTTGAGAAAAGGCTCGGATTTCTCCGAGGAGTCGATCGAAAAGAGCTGGGGAAAAGAATAGGCTAATGAAAGCGGTTCTAAGTTCATCCCACGTTTCGATACTTCCTTCGTTGAGTTCATCCAGCCATGTTTTTGCTTCTCTAGTGAGTGATAAGGGAAACATCATTAGGCAGACAACTTCATTCTCGGTGTCTATGTATTTAAACATATCACATTTTTCGAGGAATTCGTATATGTGTTTGTGAGGATCAGTTTTGGTTCTACCATCAAATTGGTTTCTTTTGATGAGAGTCAAGTGGTTACCTTTAATGGCGAATTCATTTGCGGTTTCAGGAATGGTAATTGCGGAACCGGGAGTCGGAGCGACAACACGGTCGGCAGGCCACATGGGTTGATCATCCATTGGATCGTAATTTTGAAGAATATCAAGGAAGTGACAAAAATAATTGATGTCGAGAATTGGCGGATAGACAATTCTCGGGTATTGAGGTGGATTGTTTCTTTGTTCAAATGGAACTCTTCTGTTTCGTCGACGAATTCTTCGATTCATAGTACGTTCAGGTTTACGTAATGTTTCAACAAGTTCAGAGTTGGAAGCATGTGTATGCATCCAAGGGAGAATTTGTTTGGGTCAGTTTGCCTTAAAACTGTACGACGATTTTTGAAAAGAGGGAATGTTAAAAATTATTTTTAAAGGTTTGATTACAAAACAGCTTTTGAAATCCCGGACAACGGCGCCAAAAACTTTTGATGTGTTTCGAAAGATTTAAATTTATAAGACTGAGATTACTGGTTATTAGATGGAAACACACGGGTCAAAGTATAACCCACGTATGTAGTACAATCTTTTTAGGTAAGATAAAGTCGTCCACATGGATTTGCATAGTGTCAAATAATCAGCTGAAAAATAAACTTTAACAAATTTAAGAAATATGACTACTCGGATAATTTCATATAATTCATAAGCAGAGGTAATAGTTACGATCTCTGACTTTGAATTTATAAAAAATGTTTTCTCGTCAGAAAATATTTTTACGAATTCACTTGTTTAACTTAAGACTTACGTTCATTTACCTCTTTTAAATGTGTCACTCAAATAATCCAGTTACTATTATATCAAATCTGTTTTATTTATCAAATAACGTAAGTGGATTTCTCATCACAAACGATAAAGATCATAGACAAATCTTTAAAACTATATAGATCACAACGGGTCTTTCGACCTATATTGGTGTGAGTATATAACCAAAGTTGATAATCAAAGTTGATAAGATTAGACACGATAGGATTATAACATAAGCTTAAGATTAACAAAATCGTAATTATACCAAATGCTTATTCATTATATTATTTTCACCGAGTAGTCATGAGAGGTTTAGCCTCTCATGGCTATGAAGTTCATAACAAGATTAAATGGAATAACAAGAAACATACTATATCCGGGTAAGAATATGGATCAAAATTCTCCCCGTAACAAGTATGGAATCAAAATAAAACCTTTTACTCTTATAAAATCTATGATACTCTTCTTCGTTCTTCGTAGTTTGATCTTTAATCTTCAAAGGTTTATGGTGTTTTTGGAATGAAGGATTGGAGATATGATGAATTGGTTATGTGTGAGATGAATGAAGTGAGTAAGTATGAGAGATATTTGAATGGGAGATGATGAAATGGGAGAGAAATTTGTCTCTATTTATAGGCTAAGTTTGGGGTTGAAGTGCGGCGCACAAAATAAATTATGCGGCACACTTAGGGTGTAATGCGAGGAGTAATTAATAACTTCATTTAATTTTCATAGCTGGGATAGGAAGTGCGGCGCACACAAATATTTGACTTTAATTCTTGAATTTGCTTGGAAGTGCGGCGCACTTAGGGCAAGTGCGGCGTACTTGTGTCTTTTTCAGCCTTGAGTCTTTTTCTTTTCTTGTAACTTGCTTTCCAATAATCGAAAACACTTGAACTTTATTTCCTTTGAGCTCGGGATGACTTTAAGTGAACCTGCACATAATTTATGCTTTTAAGTATCAAAAGTTCACTAGAAATGATAAAATATATATAAATAACGTCGCTAAAAACATGTATAATTTAGGCGTTATCAAAGAAGCCGAAGCATTCAATTTGTTTTCTAGGAACTTTTGTAAGTTCTTCGCAAGGGTAATCTGTTTGGACGTGGTAATCGATTTGGTAATGGCAAAAATCGGTTTGGAAAAAGCCACGGTAATAACTTTAGGAACAAAGGTGGTGAAAGATCAAAGCCAAAAGGGGCTTGCTACAGTTGCGGTATTGAAGGTCATTTCGCCAGTGAGTGTAGAAAGTCGAAGGAGAACAAGGCGTTTGTCGGAGGATCATGGAGTGATAGAGAAGATGGTGATGAACCTCTAAATGACGCAACTTGTCTTATGGAAATCTACTCTCAAGAGGTAGTATCCAAACCATCTAGTTCTAATATTGATTTAAATTATATTGATTTACAAAAAGAGAATGAGGAACTCCTAAAGTTTATCAAGGATTTTGCTAAAACATTTGAAAAACTTTTAAAAGAAAAACGTTCTCTTAAAAATGAGAACTCTAAACTTTCAAGTAAAATCAATGACCTTGAAATTGAAGTAAAGAAACTTGCAAACAATATAGCGGTGATTGAACCTTGCAAGACATGTGATGTACTCACTAAAGAGGTTGTCTCTTTAAAATGCAATGTTTTTAAACTTCAAGATGAAGCAATGGATTTTTCAAAATTCAAAGAAACTAGCATTGCTTTGGACGACATGCTAAGCCGTCAAAAATTGTCCCAAGATAAGGAAGGTCTTGAATTTTCAAAGAATGATAAAACCACTTCCATGAGTCCAAACAAACAAATAGTGTTTGTAAAAGAGAGTCAAAAGGAAAAATCGTCAAATAACTTTGTTAAACCTATTGCTCCTTAATCTCCCTTTATAAACACTCGAAGTTACCAAGCACCCATTACAAGAGTGGAAACTAGACATCAAGAGTATCACTCGAACTTACACTATGGTCTTGGATACAGACAACCTCGAGTTGACCCTAGACCTCTTTTACCCACACCACATATGAGACCTTCAAACTCATATGCTCGAAGACCTTCTTTTCAAAACAACCGTTCTTCCGAAAGAAGAATTTTTTATCAAAACCAAAGGTCTTCTCATCATCAACCTAGCACATTCTAAATTAGAGAAAACTCCTACCCAAATCAAAGGCTAAAAATACTTTGGAGTGTTGGACCAAACTTTCAAAATAATCATGATTTTCAAAATAATCCTTGGTCCGCGTTCTCAAGGTGCGACCTACATAAACTATGTACTTTACTACAAGACCCAAGAATAGTAAACTTGGGCGCAATACATGCTAACCACAATGGACCCATCAAAAACTGAGTACCACGGCCATGCATTTATATTTGCATATAGGTATGTCTTAAATGTGATCTACTTCCAGACGATTGGATTGTGGATAGTGGTTGCACTAAGCACATGACTGGGAATAGAAGAATGTTTACTTTATATAAGGAGTATGATGGTGGACATGTCGTATTTGGGAGTAACCTAAAGGGCAAGGTCGTCAGTGGAGGTAATATTTCTTATGACTCCATTATAATTAAAATTGTTGAGCATGTTAGTGGTCTAGCTTTTAATTTGATTAGTATAGGTCAGTTATGTGATGATGATTGCTTTATTAGCTTTACAAAAAATGATTGTGCTATTAGTAAAGATAATAAAACGCAAGCTAAAGAACATAGGAGAAATGGATTATATACATGCAAATTAGGAGATAACTCCAAACAACAAATTTGTCTTGTATCCGTGGTGGATAACTCAATGCTTTGGCATAGGAGGCTAGGTCATGCCAATGTGAGGTTAGTTCAAAACTTAGCTTCCAACGAGCTAGTTAGGAATCTACCAAAGTTGAGCTTTGAAAGACACTTTTATGATACGTGTGGTCTAGGAAGTCAAGGTAATGCATATAATAAAACTATGAAAGAAGTGTCAACTAATAGGATTTTAGAGTTTTTACACTTAGATTTGATTGGTCCATCTTCTATTCAAAGTTATGAAGGCAACATCTATACTTTGGTAATTGTTTATGATTATTCAATTTACACTTGGGTTGTGTTTGTAGAGTCTAAGGATGGTGTCTTAGAAAAATTTAAATTATTGTGTAAAAATATTGAAAACCTACATGATTGTTCTATTGTTTCAATTATAACAAATGATCATAGTGAATTTGATAAATTGTACTCCCTCCGTCCCTAATTAAGTGTTCACTATTGACTTTCGAAGTCATTCTTCTTCAACATTGACCTTAAATTATTTTGTTTGTGTCATATAATAATTAATGAAAATCATACCAATGAAAATACGTTTAAAACTCAAGTCATTCATATATTTTGCATCAATTATTATATAACACAATCAAAATAATTTAAGATCAAAGTTGACGAAGAATGACTTCGAAAGTCAATAATGGACATTTATTTAGGGACGGAGGGAGTACTTTGGGAGCTTTTGTGAACAACATAGAATGTATTATAACTTTTCGGGCCCGTTCACTTCTCAATCAAATGAGATTGTTAAAAGAACACATCGCAAGTTAATAAAGACGAGTCGTGCTATGTTAGACAAGCAATCCATTCCACAAAAGTTTTGGTGTCATGCTTTAGATACAGCAACATGCATATTTAATAAGGTCTATATTAGAAAACTCAATAATAAAACACCCTATGAAATCCTTAGAAATAAAAAGCCATCATTAGAGTATTTTAGGGTCTTTGGTTGTAAAGTATTTATACTTAATACCAAGGCACATCTTACCAAGTTCGACCTAAAGTCAAACAAAGGAGTGTTTTTAGGATACTCTCAAACTAGTAAGCATACATAGTGCTTAACAAGGAAACAATGAGGATTAAGGAATCTCTTAATGTTACCTTTGATGAGAGTTTGCCCGAACCTAATTCATCTTCTTCGGAAGAAGATGATAGGATCATTGAACCTTTAGTTCAAAATTGGGTTAGATCTCCATCATTAGAAGTTAATGTTTCGGAGTCGGGTTATCCTAAGAATCTAAAAGAAGCTAGAGGACACCCAATAAAACAAGTAATTGGTGAGCTAAATCAGAGAACACTTAGGTCTAAGACTAAACAAGCTTAGGATTTTTGCATGACATTTTCCAAAGCCTAAATTGCATGAGTCTAGTTGAGGTTGTTCATGGTTGACATGCATCATAGGAGATTAATTTAAGAGTGTAAGGGGTCAAAATAAAGAGTTAAAGTCTAGAGGTTGTTTGCATACCCCTTTTATGCTTATGTGTTATGTGCTAGGACTTATGTGAAATGCATGCAAGTTAAGCAACATCATTGTTTTATCAAGATGAATGATAAATTCCAATGCATTATTCAAACTATGGTTGACATTATCTCGGATTCTACATGTCAAACTTATGTGCTATGAACAAGAAATTTGATATACATCTTCTTAACGTTGTAATAAACATCATCCCGCATATTTAAATATATGGAATTGAATTATTAACAATATTGCATGATCTATTCCCTATGATAGTCATGATGGATCAAGTAGATAAATTCATTAACAAAATCACTTTGGATCACAACTCACATTGTGTTGAAGATGTTTCATTTGTGTCAACTTGATTCATTTTATATGTTGATTCTATGTTATGTGTATTAGGATTGAAAATAAAAGTAAATATCTTTATGCAAACATACAAACATACTAAAATATACATTAAAGTAAGCTTGATGACTTGGACCACTCATCCGAGATCCTAAGTATTCTCCTTGCAATGCATTGAAAATAAAGTTATCATAACCGAAAATCAAAAATGAAAATTAAGGATTTCTACACAACAAACTACAATGAAAGTGTTATGCTTAGACAATGTTTGTAGGAACTAGTTTGTGTAACTAAATCATCCAACTTAAATAACAAATAAAAAAGTACTCAAACATCAACTCTAATTTCAACACATCATTATTAGACTCTCAACCTAAAACCTAAATCACTCACATCCTTCTCCCCTAAACACCTTCACTCCCCATATCTGCACTCACCTATACCTTCACTCACCCGCCCCTCTGCTCCTCTCCCCCCACCCCCCCCTCACACACCAACCCCTCTAACTCCTCACACCTTCCCCCACCCTAGGCATAACATCCTTCCCAATGAAGTACCTTTCTAACTACCTTAAATCTTTAAGGAATCAAAAGTACCAAACCTAATTTCTCAAAAGCAAATCTTACAAAATTTTCTTTTACCTAACACATATCTCACCACTATAAAATAATGTTAGCTAAATCACTATCATTCACACTATCAAAAACCTCCTAGAAAATTATGGTGCTTCCAAACAACCAAAATGGCTCTCCAAAGAGTGTTCTTAACAACAAGGCACTCGAAGACTCAAGCAATGACTCAAACTTTAATCTTGATTTGTACCTCAATGACGAGGAAAAAATGGTGATGTTGTGGTCACTCCTCAAAATACTAATGAAGAAGAAAGAACTAGGTACTATAACACCGAAATCCATCCTTCTCTTATAAGAAAGGTAGAGGACGATAGGATTTGGGACAAGATAGGAACCCCCCTATGCCCAAATCACACTGAACGTGGTTACTCTATTTGTTGTGAAAACACAATAAATATGATCAACTCAATCAAAGATCTTAAAGAAGAAAATAGAGACATGCTCTCCTCTATCAATAAAGCAATAAAACTCATGCTAGCCGTAGCTACAAGTATGAGTTGTGTCATTGAAAACAATACCGGGAAGGAAGGATCCAAGGATAATCTTTAGAAATAGAACAAGGGTACTTTGAAATCTATGTGGTACTGGAAATCGTCTTAATCAAATGTTCAATCTATGTGAAATCTATGTGGTTCTATGTTTTAATAAAAGTTGATTTGCTCATGTGTTTTATTACCTCTAGCTTGCTCAACAAAAAGTAATCGAAGTCATGAATAAGTATATATATGAAATGCTAAAATATGTATATAAATATGATGTGTCGTTGTGTGGTGTATATTTTTATGATTCAAGTTTTAAATTTATATTTTGCCGACTTAACCAAAAACAACACTTTAACGGGCAGTGTACCCGGTCGGTGGTAGATTCGTGGGAAGTATGGTGTAGAACACTTGAAGCGAGGTTAAATCTCTCAATTTATTTATCTTTTGGTTATCTAATCTAAATTAATTATAATCTAAGTCAAACCTATGCTAATCCTATGTTAGTTCTAATCCTAATTCTAACAGGTAAAAGGGGGGTTTAGCCTAAGAGAGTGGCACGAGTTTGGTTGGTGACTATAATCAATTCAAGACACTTTAACCCACGCAAGCAAATTAACAGAAGATAAAAGAGCAGTCAAACCTTATAATAGAAAACTGTATTAGCCATCATTAATCCGATTAGAAGGTTGATTTGTTTATTCAGTGCAATGATTACCTATCTCGAAGAGGCATATCATTCTTAGACTTAGGCGGGACTTCATCCTAAGACCTAGACATATTAATTCTGTCACAATTAAAGCATCCGCATAAAGCATCCTTATTTGCTGATTATAATCTATCTTAGGGATTAAAGCAATGGTGATCTTGTTAAACCCTAGCTCATAGAGACTTTACCCACTTACTGCTTAATGACAATTTATACACTAGTAGTCCACTTGTCTAACTATCCAATGGAATCAGAACATTATTTATTGAATTATCTAGATTCACCTACTAGTCAACATGTTCAATAAACCAAAGACAGTTTCCGTTAACTAGTTAAGCCAGAAGCGTATCCTTAGCACGATTTTAAAAGGATAATATTTGTGATCCTATGATTCTAGATGAATAAATTACTATATGGAGAGCTATCCTGGCACCTAGATTACTTGGTCCGTATCACTAGATCCAGTTGAATGATAGGTCGCATACAAAAGTACGTAAACAAGTATATTTGATAAACATAATCAATAAATCAACGATAAATTAAGCAATCGAGATATAAACAAAATTAAACATTCAGATCTTCATAATAATGGCTAATACTCAAAGGTATTAGCCTTCAAACATCATAATTAATACAAGAGTAATGGCTTAGCCAAGGTAAACTAACCGAGTTAACGAATGATTCCAAAAACTAAACGATTACAAAAGTATAAGAAATTACACGTTGTCTCCTATGGATTGGAATGTGTTGTAAGACCTCTTCTACTCTTTTTATCCTCTGAAAATCGACTTTTGTGGTTTAGGTATCGAGAATATGATTTAGCACACTTAAAACTCGTTTTTGAGTTTTGTATTTATACTGTCTGGAAGTCGGTTCGATACGGCGTATCTAAGGGATTGGATACGGCATATCCAAAGGATTGGATATGGCGTATTGGGATTTCTTAGAGTAGGGACCATGTTTGATATCTTCCAGAATCTTTACATACTATGTCTTCAATACGGCGTATTGGTCTTCTCTGAATAAGACGTATAGATCTTGTTTCCTTCGTGGTCTTTGGTAAGTGTAGGCACGGATACGCCGTATCTTCCTTGATGGATACGGCGTATTGGTCTTCAGAATAGTAATATTCAAAATATTTTCGTTTAAGCTTCAGAATGCGTGCCTTTTAGTCAAGTTTTACCAAGTACTCAATAATTACTGCAATTCTCAAATATGAACGATTAAGTAACAATTCTTTGCAATAATTTTTACAAAATGGTTTAATAACATGGGATAAATGATGCTATAAAATAGATGTTATTTGATGTCATTAAATATCCCCCCACTTGAATCCTACTTGTCCTCGAGTAGCCTTTAGAAGTTTGTAAAAAATGTACCCCTAAGGATATTTTCTGTTAAAGCATTTATTTGATCTATTACAAGTACACAACCAAACACCTCACGAAATAGGAAGATGAAAGCACTCAAATCACTCAACTAATCTATGTGGTAACATGTAACTAATTTGCTCAATTGCTCGGTCGTGACGAGTATTCTATCATAAGCTTGACAAGGATACACATCTCTACCACTAGAGCTAAGGAGTAACAAGTTTATAAAGGTAAATAAGGGTTTTTATGATAAGGCTTAGGGTTGATTACTCTAACTAATCTTTATCGATACCAATATTACAGGAGGGCGAAAAAGACCGCACATACACACCCATAACGACGGGATAGACACATGTGACTGCTCACTCCCACCTCGAATAAACTAAAGAGTAGGAATAGTAGAGTAATATAGGGTATGTATCTTCTAACTTTCACCAATAGTAATAAACCAACAAGGCAGCTAAGACATGCATACATGGCCGTAACGACGGAATAGACATGCACGCTCGATCACATCCTCATTCGCGTAAAACCCATGGTAATTGATTAGGAAAGGGAAATAAATTGTTGTTAAATAAAAATTACAAAACAAATAGATTAAGTCTAAAATACAAGTTGCTAGACATTTTTTTCCCGACCATTATCATGATAAAGACACAACTATTTACAACATCTTGATCATAGATAAAAAACAACAACCTCTGTTGGCGTTCCCGTAACGGTCAACTTCCCAATCATCCCATACTTTACATACTTTACAAGGTAAGTGGCGATATCTTCCACTTTATACAATACTCTACATCGTCAAAAATCAACGAATAATCGATCCTTCATGTAATTCCCTCGGTAGTCGCGAAACGATTATCTTCAAACTTTCCTTCTCTTTTTTGTTGTGATTTTTCTAATTTTTTCAATTTTTTTAACTAACACCATACTACGAAACTCGGTGTAATTTCACCATCTTCATGATCATAATAATTCCGGATAATTCCATCATTCTTCGGACGTACCATTAATTACGATGGTAGTAAAAATACATGAGTTTTTACTATAATATACATTCTCATTTGCAATGTGCAAATTCTTCTAACCGTACCAAAATAGACACAAGACTCGGGAAATACATACTTTACACATTAAGAAACTAGCAACTGTAAAACAAACTTAATCTAACATGGTAGGCTAAGGTGTAAAGGTGTAACGAAACAAATAATTGGTGTAGTTCCTAAAGGATTAGCTCTACGGGTTGTTCTAGGGGTATCTTACTATTAAAATGAGAGTAAACAAAAGGGTTTATACGGGGGTTAACTAACCAGTATAGTTAGTTAATAAGCAACATGTAAAGGCAATTTAGGTGTAATCCTAAAATTTACCAATTTAAACAAGTTACTCCATCTAAATCCATAGTACTCATTATTGCGGTCTCGAATAGATATACCAAGCCAAGTTCTAAAGTCTACTACATCACCAGCATACTCATATTTTATGGAATTTAGGTAAACATTTGGAAACGGATAAGGTTAAATCCTCACAATACCTAACAAGGGTTATTGTGTGCGGGTTATGTAACATGTAATTTCACAAACGTATGCTTGAAATTATTTTAACTTTGAGCATAATTTAAGCATTTTAGTGTGAAAATTAGGACACATATCATTCTAATTCCCATCCCCCCACTTGAATTATACAACGTCCTTGTTGTATAGATAAAACAATAAATACGAGAATTTAAAAAGAATTAGAATGAGAATCTCCTATGATATTTGCTCGGTAGATTCTCCATGTTGAGTTTATTAGCAAGATTTTATGTTGTAGATGCGTCCGAATTCCAGCATGTCTACAATCACACATAGGACTCCGTATGATTGATACTTCACCAACTTCGTCGATTTCTTTGCTTCCAAGGTCCTGTGTAAATAATAGGAAAAACATGTATTCCTATCTTGGTATCTACGGTTAATTTAAACTAAACTAAACAAACTAAATACGAGTCAGTCTGATGAGTACGCCGTATCATGTGCATGAATACGCCATATTGCCAAAACTGACAATAAAGTTTTTAAAGTGTATAAAAAAGTAAAGACTGATAACGTCCAGACAATCAATACGCCGTATGGTATGGAGCGGATACGTCGTATTGATGTCTGGAAGACATACTCAATAAAATTAAATAACATTTCGGGTTGTCTCCCGAGAAGCACTTTTGTTTACAACGAAGTATTTAAGTTAGACTTTTCTTTAGCTTCTCACTCGGTGCGCGTAACCATCCATCATTCGTCCATCATCCGAAAGATTTCTTGGTAAGCTTAGCACGCCTCTTCACTTGTGATTGTAAGATCGTTGTATTCGTCTTCTTTTAAGGAAACATATTCTTCTTCATCATTGAACGAATATTTGATCATCTTATATCTTTTTATTTGGCAAACTGGCACTTCGCAAGTTTTTATACCACATAACTCATGTCCTTCTTCATGAGTTTCGTTTTCATATACTCCTTCATCATAATTGTGGTAGTAAATCTCATGGCTCTTCCATCTTTTCCAACAATCATTGCTTGATTCATCATTGCTGATCAAGCCCTCCATGATAGCTTTATTTCGTAAAGGTTCATCTTTTAGTTCGCTATCTTCAAGAGCCTCATACCATTCAAGGTCTTGGTAATGGAGCGAGTTTCCAATAACGTAAGCATCGGGCAAATTTCCTCCATTACAATAACCATACTCTCTCCAACTACAGGTTGGCTATTCTAAATACCCAGTTTTATAGTTGAAAGGCTTGCAAGTATGTTTTACTGGTTTCGGTTCCTTCTATATTCCATTATCAAGCCATGGCTTGTCATATACCTATGGTATATTCTCGTTCCATTCGTAGATCCAATCGTCTTTGTAATCTTCATAGGTTTTAAACCTCATAATATCTTTTGTAAGTAAGTTCGGATCTACTTTGAGAAGGTAATTAATTTCATTGAATGGCAAGCAGAGAGGTGTCTCGTAGTCAAAAACATCAGTTTCTATCTTAAATGTTTTGGCAGTTTCTTCCTTATCACTCCAGTATTCTTCAAGATCAGAAGATTAATCATTAGATACCTCAATTTCATCACCACCCATTTTCCAGTAATCCCATAGAGCCCCTTTGGAGAATATATCCATCGTTTAATAGTTTACGAACTTCGTAGCCAACCAGACTTCGAATCTTGGATTGGCTAGGTCCCATTTTATTACGGGAGCGTTATTTCCCTTGATGCGAGAAGGCGGGTAGTATTTTCCAAAAAAATTTGCAGTTAAGTCGACCCAACAAGAGATTGATTCTTTGATTCCATCAAACCATCTCCATGCACCTCCAACCAATGAGATTGGGAAAAAAAACAATTCTCAGTTTATCATGATCTACATTGGGTAATTTGATTGGGTCAATAATTTTTAGGTAGTATTCAATATGTTCAACTGCGTCTTTCCCGTTTGTTCCACTAAAAGCATTGTTATGCAGATCATCCAAGAATTTTCCTTTTAGCTCATAAGCATTTTTCTCGTTAACTGTAATACTTGTAATCCCGAAATAGTAATCTGCTTTGTCATTAGGCGCAAATGTTTCCATACTTGACTTCTTTCCCTCATCCGCCATCACTTCTTTAATCGACTAGCTTTGATAAGTATGTCCTGTAACACAGGTAAAAATATCAGCAGGATTTGCTATGAAGAAAGATAGAAACAAATTTAGCACAAAAATCAAGTATGAAAACTAAGGTTCTGATTTTGTTCCAGATGATCGATAAGCCGTATTTAATTGAAGTGAATATGCCGTATTAATCAATTGAATGAGTACGCTATATTGGATAGAAAGTTGGATACGCCGTATCCGATGGAAGTGGATACGCCGTATCGAGTTATCAACCAGAATAGTGTATTAGAAAAACAATTAAATTAAACACACAAATATACAATTTAAACTAACAAATATATAAAATATACAGAATATACAAGAATATATATACTAATCTACTTTACACTACTCCTAAGGGTCAAATCTAATCTAAAAACCAAAATAAAATAATAATCAAGATTAATTTTCACTCCCCGGCAAAGGCGCCAAAAACTTGATGTGTCGTTGTGTGGTGTATATTTTTATGATTCAAGTTTTAAATTTATATTTTGCCGACTTAACCAAAAACAACAGTTTAACGGGCAGTATACCCAGTCGGTGGTAGATTCATGGTAAGTAGGGTGTCGAACACTTGAAGCGAGGTTAAATCTCTTATTTTATTTATATTTTGGTTATCTAATCTAAGTTTAACCTATGCTAATCCTATGTTAGTTCTAATCCTAATTCTAACAGGTAAAAGGGGGGTTTCTGCCCGAGAGACTGGCACGGGTTTGGTTGATGACTATAATCAATTCAAGACACTTTAACCCACATAAGCAAATTAACAAAAGATAAAAGAGCTGTCAAGCCTTATAATAGAAAACTGTATTAGCCATCATTAATCTAATTAAAAGGTTGGTTTGTTTATTCAGTGCAATGATTACTTATCTCGAAGAGGCATATCATTCTTAGACTTAGGCGGGACTTCATCCTAAGACCTAGACACATTAATTCTGTCACAATTAAAGCATTTGCATAAAGCATCCTTATATATTGATTATAATTCATCTTAGGGATTAAATCAATGGTGATCTTGTTAAACCCTAGCTCATAGAGACTTCACCCACTTACTGCTTAATGACAATCTATACACTAGTAGTCCACTTGTCCAACTATCCAATGGAATCAGAACATTATTTGTTGAATTATCTAGATTCACCTACTAGTCAACATGTTCAATAAACCAAAGGCAGTTTCCGTTAACTAGTTAAGCCAGAAGCGTATCCTTAGCATGGTTTTAGAAGGATAATATTTATGATCCTATGATTCTAGATGAATAAATTACTATATGGAGTGTAACACCCCCAAAATGGGTCGCAGCGGAATAAGGATCCGGGGCGTGTTACTTCAAGATCAACAGAACAAGATATATATAAGAACGACACAAAAGTCGTTTAAATTGATACATTGGATTTAAATAAAAGAC
>BQNB010072815.1:0-27741 GCA_026074375.1 Tanacetum coccineum
CGAATACTAGCAGAAGCTAATTAGCGACCAGGAATCACCGACACCCTGTTTTTGTCACAAAACCGTCGGAAACCACTATTACCGACAGATTTCTGACAGAAATGTCTGTCGCTATAGACCTGTCATGTAGTAGTGATAATCATCATCCAAGTCAAGTCAAGACATTTATTAGTATTTATTAGTCATTAATTTGTATTGGGCTCAAGCCCATGGTAACGATTCTAGAATGTTCTCTTATATCCTATATATAGGATAGTTGTTATCAATTGAAGGCAAGCAAATCAATTAGCCTTCAATGGTGAATTATCATATTCTAATACGGCCAAGGGATCCTAAGTGGTCTCGGGCTTTTCTTTTCGTGTCGAAATCACTTAAAAGCTCGTAAAACTCAACCGTAAAATTTACTCAAAAGTTAATTAATATTCTTATTCACTTTAAAAACACTTTTTCATTAACCTAGAGTATTCACATGACATATTTTTACTTTAAACCCTTCAAAACTCAAATTGGACATTAACGGACGTGTCAGACTCGTTTTTTCGTCATTTTTCAAAATTCACGGGTCAAACCACCCGGAATACAAATAACACAATAATACCTTCCAAAAGGGATTATTAATCACCATAAACCACAATTCATCACAATACTCATAAAATCACCACGATTCTCATAAAAATCACCACCGTTAACACATTATAAAATTTGAATAAACCGACAAAAGACAAATATAAATGAAATATTCAAAACACAAAAAGGGCAAATGTTACATATGATAAGTACAAAATCCTTATTTGATTTAAATAAATTGATAAACCAATCATTCGCGAGCAATCAACGTCTATTAATGATTCATGTTCTGGTAATTTGAAAACTATAGATAAAATAATGTTGTTGCTGAGACTGCCAAACGGCAGGTTACATCAAGCTAATTCCGAGTGTGACATTGATAACGTTGAAAATAATATTGAATATAATGAGAATACTCAAGAATTAACTGATGAGGAAAAAAATATTGATAAAATATTTGTTAAATTTAACTATTGATAAAAAGCTCTAGACATACCAAAAGAGATTTGACCCAGTTGGTATCCACCTCTGAAAAACTCATGGGCTCAGTGAAGAGATTTTGTGGATAAAAGGTTAATGGTTCGAGTCTCGGCTCCTACCTACTCGAGTTGGTGCCCAACTGAGCCAGGAGAGTTGTCAGAGCTATTCTTTGTGAGATGGACAATGACTGATGCCAAAAAGCACCCAAAATCAAGGTGTTCCCGCCAATTCACACCTTTTGTGAAAAAAGCTCTAGACATTATACGTATTTAGTAGCACGTAATGACCCTTGAAAAACAATATGTCAATGCCATATGGTACAATCTTGTGTATTTGTTTCCATCTCACAACAACCTGTGTGCTAGTGTCTTCATTTTGATATGTATATTCCTCTTAATAATCATTTTAGTTGTTTTTTATTTATTTTTAAACCAGTGTGCCCGTGAGTTAAACTTATAAAAAAAATAACATGCATCGTTATTTAATGCAGATAGTTATAAATATATTTTCCTAGATCGCCTTACTAATAGCATAAAGAGACATCACGTCAATCGTTTGTATATGTATAATCTCGTGTATTTATTTACATACCACGATGACTCACGCTTTCATTTTAATATTTACAACTACACGTATATACATTTAATTTAATATTGACTGGTAATAATATTTATAAATAAAAGAAAATACGTGTTGCATTCTTCTAAAAAGAATATAAAATATACGGGGTATCTATTCAAGTTATAAAGTTACGAAGAAATTAGAAATTTATAAGTTTATTTTAGTCCATAAAATATATTTAAAACTTAACAAAATTATATATATACTCATTTCACATGCTACGTGTCCCCCTTTCAAGATGCCAAAACACTGTTCATCGAATGAACAGTGTTCGGGCTACTGTTAGTGTAGCCCATCGGCCCGGCCGACGGTGTTACTGTTCATCGGCAAAAAAAAAAAACTTTATAATCCTCCCCCTCTCCTTTTCTTTCGCCATAAATAAGAAAAAAAAAATACCCCGCAGTAATGCGCGATTGCCATTTAATATGAGAAAAAAAACAAATTATTAAACATGAGCCCGAAAAAAAGCCTGAACAAATAAACCCGGAAAAAAAAATGCCCCACAACAACGCGCAAAAAATTAAAGCCCGCAGCAACGCACGAGTAATTTTGCTTGTTTTATTAATTATCTGTCACTATTCTTTTTGTTTTTTTACACAAGCGACGAATGTGTTTTAATGCATATTTATTTTGTGGGATGAAATTTAATTAGGTTTGACCAAAATGAAGCTAATTTTGACTTTTATTGGCCAATAAGAATATACGTTAAAAAATCAAACACTTCTATTAGCCTAATTAAAAACACTTTCAAGTTTCAACATTTAGTTGTCCATTTTGTATATTCTCTTAACAGCTTTTGCGAAATTTCCTAACACAAAAATTTTCAGCAAAAAGGCACATGCGAAATTTCCTAACATTTCATTTGAAGTTAAAGCACGTAGGCTTTCTTGGTAAAAACCACCCACTTTTGTACAGCACACGTAAATGCTCATTTCCTTTGTCAACATCTCCATAACTCCATCGATAATGCTCAAGCTATACGTTTCAATTAACAATATTTCCATAATTTCAAATTCATGTGTGAAAACTTGATGATATTTAACACTTATAAACGTTGTAAACTTATACACATTTCTAAGGTGGTGTTTGGGATTGCGACATGTGACTGATTATCAACTTATCACAGTTTCATAACGCAAGTTATCTCAAATTAGTGTTTGGCAATGCAAACCAGAAAAGTGATTAATTGCGTTTGATTTGGTCCAAAACTGAGGTTTGAATAATCCACACAAGTTACTTTTTCAAAAAGCCATTTTGTTTTTATTGTCTAATTACAAAAACACCCTCAATTTAAATAAATCATTAAAACAAAGGATGTTCATTTATGTCATTTTACTTATAAATCTAATACACAATCTGATTTGCCAAACACTCAAAAAACTGATTATCTGATTATTGCGTTATCAAGCAACATAATTAAATCCAAACACTATATTTCAAAATCACATTTTACAACCGTTGATTATCTGATTATTCATTTTCAAAACGAATAATTTATTTTTAATAAGCAATCCCAAACACCCCCTAAGTGAAAGAATGTACTGTAACAAAGAAGTTCGCATTTTTTTGAAATCGTATAATTGTACATTGTTACCGGAGCGTTGGCTAGAAAAATTCATGACTAGGATAGTGTTTGATAGTGACTTTAAAAGTCTTAATTCATAAATAGTTAAATTTGTTACGTCACTAATTGAGTGTTTGTTGGTGCTTCAAATAAACCGACGACCTTATAGAAAAACTCATAGGGTGAGGGCCTCCTAATTAAGTTATCAATTTTATTTTACTTTTACATATTTACCATCCACTACTTTTATCCAATTAAATTATTATTCAGCACTTATTTCATATAAAAAAGTATAACAATTTTTTTTTCTAATTCAAACACTTTATTCAATACAGAAACAAAAAACCATTTGTTCATTTACAAATAGACGACGTATATCAAAAAAGTCGTTTTAATTTTACAGGACTTAATAAAAAATAAGCAAACAAACCTTAGTTTTATAAATAAGACATGAAACTTTAATCAAGTTGGTTACATCAAGCTTTTACCATCTTTCGCTTGCAAAACAAGCTCAAATTTATAACAAGCCCAACTCGAGGTTTATCGAGTTTTCCAAGCCGAGTGCAATATGAGTTTATAGGCATTTGCATATATATCATTCTAAAGATGCCAAATTGCACATATATCTAAAACATGTATAAAAACCATTGTATCATGTGCATAAGAAACTTGTAAGAAGGATATATATGGAATTATTCATCTTTAGTATGCACATATCTTTATATTTCTTTACGGTACACTAATATCAGCATATCACCAAACTTGTTTCAGACAAATTTTTATTTTACGCTTGTGGTTATACTTAGTAATAAAAGAAACGATTAGAAGACAAAAAAGGTTCTAGTTTTATGTTAATATATGTTAAAAAGTATTGCAACAACCATTTAATTGTTACGATAAATGGACTCACTTTTTCACAAACACATTTATAACATGTTTAAATAAAAATCTAGTCATACTTTTATGGGTGCTGAGAGCACTAGGTTCCATTGATGTTATCTGACGGTGTTATGGCTAAAAATTATGTCACCTAGCTTTTCTTTCTCAATAACTTAACCCAAAACATCCCCCGTCATCATTTAAGTTATACATCTTTGGGCCTCACAAATTTTAAACTAAAGCAAAAATAAAACAAAAAAAGAAGTGAAAAACCCTATAACTTGCCATGTGAATTTGGCGCCGTACCCTATAACATGGGTTTGGTATGGTGTCGTTTCATAAGGTAGCACCATAAGTAAATAACACATTCTATGACTTTTAGAGGGTTCGATATAGTGGTGTCGGAGGCTCGCGTTGTCGACCAGCCAGCGCCATGGCGCGAGGGACCCCACCGAGCCTCGGCTGGTCTAGGTTGGTGCTGAGGATACCAGCCCACGCAGTGGGCAAAAAGTGATTCTGTTTTTGTTTTTTATTGTTATATTTGTATTTTAGTGGGTTATCTGTGGACCTATGACATCACTTTTGCCCATAACACCACTTTTATATCAGAGATGAGTGTTTTTTGTGTTTATGATAGATTATAACGTTAACCGAAAAAGTAATAAAGTAACTTCACTTTTGTCCATGACACCAATTATTTACAAATAAACACATGCAAAAAAACATTTTAAAATCTTTAGTTAAAAAAAAAGCATTTTAAAATCTCAAAAAAATATACAAATATTTAAAGTAAACAAAAAAAAGCCAAAAGTCTTCCTTCACTTCAACGGACCAAACACAAAACCATTCAACAGCCCTTTAAAATCTTCGCTAAACCCACTTACCGTGACACTCGGTCAAAATAACAGACACGTGACATCCACTATCACTCCCACACGTGTCATTACAAAACTCACCAACACGTTTTACTTACCGTCACTTTAACCAACTAAAGTACATCAATCTAGACTAATAACAAAAGTGTCACTTTAACTACCGGTACGACGTCGTTTTGTTATTTTATTACATTTCCAACACTTTATCTCTATTTTATGCAAAATTGAGCCTGTTTATTGGATTGACCGTTATTTGTGAAAGAAGTCAATTTTTGTATGTAATTTTATTGATGATCTGTTGATTCAATTTGAATTAGTTATGATGTTAGTTATTTCAGTTAAGTTAGTTCATAACAGATTGTTAGTTAGTTATGTGCTTAAGTTGTTATTATTGTTGATTATGAGTGTTTGGATAATTAATCTGTTCAAATTGTTTATCTGTTTCGACTTTCGCGTGCTTATATACAAGTAAATTTTTCTATGGTTAGTGATTTTGATTATTTAGCGTATTAAGTTGTTGAATAAGTGGAATTACGATATACGTAGATAAACACTATGGTTGTGTTTGGCGAAGAGTTTTTAGCTTTTAGCGTTTAGAATGTAATGCTTGTTTGGCAATGAGCGATAAGTGTTTAGTGTTTGTTTGGATGCTTACGCTAATTAAAGAAACGTTTAGGGCGTGTTTAGTTGTTGGAGGATGAAGAGTTTCACATAAAACTTTTCCAAGTAACACATAGAAAACAAAAAACGTGTTCAAATTAGTATTTTCTCTACACAGAAAACCACTTTTCTTTAGAGATGTATGGTTTTCAAAAGAAGGTTTCCCGGAGAAAGAAGACTTCTCCGGTTTGCAACTAAAAAACACACCCTAGCGTTTAGGTTCTTCGTCATTTTGCACTTTATGATTAGAGTTACGACTATGTTACCAAACGTTTTATAAAACAAACAACTACTAGCTTTTGTTGCTAGTTTTGCCAAGATTTGTTTTAGTTAGTAATCTCTATTTCCAAACACCTCCTTAATAAATGTGTGCTGATATAGCGGGTGAGTAGTTTTGAGGGTGTTTGTGATTGCTTATCTAGGTTATATGAGAGTGTCTATAGTTGCACGGACCCCCTTATTAAATGAGTTTTGATACTACGGATGAGCATTTTTGAGTGTGTTTATAGTTGGTTAATAAGTGGTTGTTAGTTATGATATAAGTTTATTGAAGTGAATTATGTGTGTTGGTTATGTTAAGTTGTTATGATTGACCTTAGGGTTTTTATAAGGGTTGGAAGTTAATACCGATATGATCATGTTAATTTATGATTGGTTAGGGGTGTTTTGGATAGATTGTTAAAATTGTTTGTTTTGAGTGTTTGGACTTTGGATATGTTGGATAAGTAGTTATTAGTGTTTGGATAGAAGCAAATTGTCTGATATTGTTTACTTTGCTTAATAAATCAATAAATAAGCGGAATTGCGAAATACACAGACAACTGGTTATCTGATTATTATACCTTGTTATAGGAGAAGCGTATGTAAACATTATATATCCTGCATAGGCATAAAAGTGTTTAGTTAGCAAACTTTATTTCTGAACATCTCCTTGTCAAATGTGTTTTGATGCTTTAGATAATTAGTTTTGACTTCTGGGGTTGCCAATCCGAAATATTTATGTAGAGGAATAGAGCATTTAAGGGTGGTACTGGCTGTACGGGACCCCCTTAATAAATGTGTTTTGGTACAGAGTTTAAGTAGTTTTAAGGGTGTTTCTAGTTGCACGGCCCCGCTTATTAGATGCGTCTTGATACAGAAGATAAGCAGTTTTGAGGGTGTTAGAGTGTATCTAGATTTTAAGGGTGCTTATAGTTGCACGGTCCCCCCTATCTAATACGTTTTGATACGATGAATAAGTAGTTTTGATGGTGTTTGTCATTGGTTACTCAATATTCTAATTTGATTCTAGAAGGTGAAATGAGCAGTTTTGTAGGGTGCTTAGGATAAGCTGTTTAGGATTGCTTATCTAAAATTTGTATCTACTTTATTAAAGGATGAACATCATATAGACAGTTTCGAGGGTGTTTGTGATTGCTTATCCAAACTGCTAACATGACCGTTTCGAGGTTGTGTAGAATTGCCTTTTCCCAAACTACTAATTTGCTTATATGATTGCTTCTCATTTGTTATTCTCCTGCTTAGTGAGTTCAGTGAATGGTTATTGATATAGTTTGTTTTGGCTATTTAATATGTAGATATGAGAGTTCAAGAGCTACTCGGTGCTATTGTTGGAAGATTACTGCGTGTTCCATACTATCTGATCACCGTGATTCTTCATTTGTTCAATCAACTTGCAAAGCTTTATACTATTTTAAACCCCTTCAACACACGCAATATGGGGTGGGGAAACATCTACAAAAGACGAATGAAAGTCTTTACATTAGCATTTCTCCTATACATTGATTATAAGGTGTATATAACATTCCCTAAAACTAATATCTTATGCTTATGATGACCCATGCCTGAAATGTTTTTATGGTGCATTGAAGGCGTTACAACAAAGAGAGAAATTGACGAAAAGATCTAAACGGGATAGCTTATGGGAAAAAGCTCATGAGCGAAATGCTAAACGTGTACTTAAGTTATTTGTGGAGTTGGAAGGTTTATGGGTGAAAATGGGACAATATTTATCTACTCGTGCTGATGTGCTTCCCGAAGCTTATATACGCCTTCTGAAGCAATTACAAGACTCTCTTCCTCCTCGCCGTTTAGAGGAGGTATTTTCATTAAAAATAATTAACCAAAACTTACAACTTGGTACAATAGATAATCACGTGTTTTGTTAATCAGGTTCGTCAAACTATAGAGCAACAGTTGGGTCAATCAATGGATGAACTATTTACGAGTTTCGTCAGTGTGCCTTTAGCAACAGCATCGGTAAGAATTTTACTATTGAGTTGATCGGCAACGTTATATTTACAACATTTTGCTATTTCTTTCAATGAAAGTTCTTCGTCATTCAAATGGAGAAATGCACCTTACTGCAAAAAGTATCTACAACGGTTTTTTTATTTCAATAGATTGTGACAACGACCACAATTCTACTGATATTGTTTTGACACAGATGTATCCTCTTATGGCCCAATAGAAGTGTATTGATAAAGTTTTTTCATGTTTGCAGATAGCTCAAGTTCACCGTGCAACTCTACGTGACGGGGGGCAGGAGGTGGTTGTCAAAGTTCAACATGAAGGCATCAAAACTATAATCTTAGAGGTTGTTCATTCTAGAACCTTATTCTGCTTTTATAAGCTGAAAAAATCTCTGTTTGTATAATTATAGCAAGATAGTCAATTCTAATAAAACTAGCCATAGAAGATATCGTTTGGATGTGTTTCTGCTGTCTTAAGTTGTAATGATCAGATGTTTGAGTGTTTGGTAAACTGATCAAGGAGGAGTTTTCTAATTATAAAAAAAGAGATTCTTTCCAAGAAAAAGAGAGATGTTTCTTGAAATGAGAGTAAAATGTCTGTCAAGTTAGGTCAAAAGAAGGGATAGATACGTAACTGTAGATAATTAGATACCTAGAATCAAAATTAGTTCAAGTCACAAATCCAAACATCCCCTTTTAATAATCTAGGGTTACTTTCTTTACAGGACTTGAAGAACGCAAAGGCAATAGTGGACTGGATAGCTTGGGCCGAACCACAATACAACTTCAACTTTATGATAGATGAATGGTGCAGGGAAGCGCCTAAAGAACTAGATTTTAACCATGAAGCTGGTATGATATAATAATCATTTCAATTTTGTTTTTTGGGTAATATTTGTTATTCGTTTCTTGAATAAAGAGTGTGTTTTTGATTAATAATTTCTTGTCCCTGTAGAAAATACTAGAAGAGTATCTAAAAACCTAGGCTGCAAAAGTGAAGGTCTTGAACAAAAACCTGAACGCGTGGAAGTATTGATACCCGAAGTTATTCAGGTATCATTCTTCCTTGGTAAAATATTGCATTACCAATACTAGTTAGGCTGTTGGTAAATTTCAGTCATTGACTGCATTTTTCTAGTAGCACAAAACTTGCAAACAGTTTTTAGTTTGGGTGACCTTAGTGAAATATTTAGGGGGTTTTTGATAAAACAATGGTTTTGGTGATGCTTGAATTGAAGGTGTTAGTGAATCAAAGGTTTTGTTGAGACTTGGTTTGGGTAGGGGTGGCAAATTGCAAACAGGAAAATAACGGGTTAGAGTTGGGTCTAAATGGGCTCGGAACCTGCCGAATCCATAAAATTAACAGGGGCGTGTTGTTGACCTGAACAACCCTTGAAATATGCAAATTACATATTTAACCCGCCAACAAGTTCACAGTCTGAATAAGAAAGTTATGTGGCTATTCTGATTGAAAATTTTACTATTTGACAAGTGTTAAGAATGGACATTTTGAATGATAATAGAGATCCTTTTCTAACCTCTCTGATCATTTTGTGACTGAAATATCGCTAGTTGATAGGTCATCTAAATTGATAGAATGTATAGTTTAATAGCTTGTATTTCATTGGCAGTCCGCTGAAAAAGTGCTCGTTCTGGAATATATGGACGGGGTACGTTTAAATGATTCTCGTGCACTTGAAGAACTCGGCGTTGACAAACAAAAGCTTGTTGAAGAAATTACGCGTGCATATGCACATCAAATCTATGTTGATGGATTTTTTAACGGCGATCCTCATCCGGGTACGCACACTTTTTTCCATGATTGCTCTCGGTATTGTTTGAATTTGGATTTTAATGTATTAGGTCTATTTTCAGGTAATTTTCTTGTGAGTAGAGAACCTCCACATCATCCAATATTGCTCGATTTTGGCCTTACAAAGTTGCTTTCAAGCTCTGTAAAACATGCCTTAGCAAAAATGTTTCTGGCAGCTGCCGAGGTATGCAAACCTTTTTCAGACAGCATTGGTATTTGTTAGAGCTTTGTTTTTTACTTGATTGAAGTTTTTTATAAACGGTTCCAAGCGGGTTAGGTGTAATGTCTAGCGGGTCATACGGGAAAGAATGTAAATAAATAAGAAGAAAGCAGGTCTAATATGGAAGAGTGGAAGACGGGTTAAAACAGGCCATGGAAGTGTATTTTAACACATTAAAGTAGATAGTTTATTTATGAATAATTTGGATTTTGCGGAAAATGGCGTTTTGGGTCAAACGAACCTGGCCGTTCTTAGACCTCACTAAAATTACCCATTTTGAACCCTCCCTTTTTTCCATTTTTTAATTAATAAAGACACATACACACAGTCACACACATATGCTTACATGCATATATGTAAATAGAGGATTCACAAATCTGTTATAATCAGGGTGATCATGTGGCTCTTTTATCTGCATTCGCTGAAATGGGGCTTAAGTTGGGCCTCGACATGCCAGAACAAGCTATGGAGGTAACAAATGTGTTTTTCCGGGCTACTACTCCAGCAGCTGAAGCTCTTGTAAGTGGCACTGATTTTCTATAGGTTTAAACATTTGTTAGTTTGTGCAAAATTGGTTATTTATATATTCTATATTTGGTGTAGGAAACCGTGAAAAATTTGACAGAGCAAAGAGCAAAAGGTATGAAGGCTATACAAGAAAAGATGAAACTTGATAAGAAAGAAGCTAAACGCTTTAATCCCGTAAGTATTTTTTTGTTAGTAGATTATCTGTTATGATGCATGGGGACTAATTGAATGTATCTTCTTGAAGATTGATGCTTTCCCTGGTGACATTGTAATTTTCTCGAGGGTCCTTAATTTGCTTAGAGGTAAATATTTGATCCAAATTGTCTATCATCTACGACCAAACAACCTGTTATTTATCACTAAATAATGTTTTGCATCTTTCAGGACTTTCATCTTCAATGAATGTTCGTATAAGCTATTTAGATATTATGAGACCTTTTGCTGAATCCGTTCTCAAAAGGTATGTTGATTTAAGATTAAGTTTGTTCCCATGCTGCCCATCTGTTGAATCGTATTTGGCCACACCCTTATTTTACTAGCTAATGCTCTATTTCAGCAACATGAATAGTGGACCATCGTCAAACGCAAAATGGTTATACGACAGTCCTGTAAACTCTGATGTAGAGGCAAAGCTGAGGCGTCTTCTGGTTGAATTAGGGAATGCCGATAAAATACTTGGAATTCAGGTGCATATCACCATTAGAAACGTATTTATTTATATTTTAATATAATGTTTATTTTCTCAACACTGATCAAATGGTGGTCAATAACAGAAAAAAAGTTTGAAAGAATTAAGTATTATAATAATGGTACAAACATAAATTGTTGTGTTTTTTAGGTTTGTGCCTACAAAGATGGGGAAGTGATTATTGATACTGCAGCTGGAGTGCTGGGGAAATATGATCCCCGACCCGTTCAACCTGATAGCTTATTTCCTGTCTTTTCTGTAACGAAAGGCGTGACAGCAGGAATGGTACATTGGCTAGCTGATAAGGGGTATGTTCTCCTGTTGACATTTATATCACATAGATATTACTTATTCTAGTTGTTATACATGGACACTTCTCGTGTGTTTAGTATACTACACCAGTTTGTATTCAAAAGGAAAAAGTAATAGTACTAGAATATTAATAATAATAATAAATATCAATATTAGTTTTAAAAATGATATCCATAGTAATAGTAACAATTAGAATAATTACATGTATTTTATTGTAGGAAATTGAAGCTTGACGAAAACGTTGCAAACTTTTGGCCGGAGTTTGGTACAAACGGGAAAGATCAAATAAAGGTTAAGTTCTCACCATCTTGATTTTTTATCACCTTTCTTATTAATTAGTTGGTGTTTGGATTTTCATTTTGAAATTGATTGTCTGCCTCTCATTATTAATTACTCGTACATTATTTGATCTTTATCCACATTTCTGCAGGTTAATCATATACTTAATCATACATCTGGTTTACACAATGCTCTTGCCACCATTCCCCAAGAAGATCCTATGCTATTTTGTGATTGGGACGAGTGTCTAAAACGCATTGCTGAGGCCACACCCGAAACTGAACCTGGTCGTGAACAGTTATATCATTATCTTTCATATGGTTGGCTATGTGGTGGAATCGTTGAGGTAGTATCATCACATACCCATTCTGTTTTCTTTATCATCTCGTAATCTTTCTTTGACAAATATGTCTTTAAATACAGCACGCATCCGGGAAGAAGTTTCAGGATGTTCTTGAAGAAGCTTTTGTTCGGCCACTCAATGTTGAAGGCGAGCTTTATATAGGGATCCCTCCCGGTATGATTTATTCCCCGAAATTCTCACATTTGAAATAAAATGTTATTTAGCATATTAATGTACTTTTTATTTCTTTATCTCTGATGTTATGATTGTACATATTTTTGTAAATACGAGTCATTAAAGATAGTTTTATGTCCCATTTGGATGATTTTGTGACCATATAACCCATAGAAACTCTCTTTTAAAATATCATAATCTTGTACAAAAAAATGTTTACTTGATGATTAGAAAAGCTATACTTTATATAATAAAAAGAACTCTTTTATCAGGTGTGGAATCTCGACTGGCTACTCTTACCATGGATACAAGTGTATTCAGTAAATTACCGAAACCCGGAACCACTAGCACCAGTTCGGTCGCCTCCACCCTACCTTCTACGTTCACATTCAACTCAATCGCCGGACTCATTCCGTTATCTAACAGCCTTAATGTCCGGCGAGCCATACTTCCTGCCGCCAACGGACACCTCTCAGCTCGCGCATTGTGCCGTTACTATGCCGCCCTCTTAGATGGCGGTGTAGTTCCGCCTCGTCATTCCTCTTCTTCCCTGCCGACACTCGGAAGCCACCCACACCACCCAGCGTTCCCTTCAATCAAATCACGGAAAGACAGGAATCCGAAACCCGATCATTACATTCGAATACCGGAAACTGAAACCGAAACCGAGGGTACAAGTGATGAAGTGGATAATAAAATATTTACAAACCCGAAAGAAAAGATTCATGATGCGTTCTTGGGAAGTGGGGATTATAAGGATTTGATCATCCCGGGTGGAAAATTTGGGCTCGGGTTTAGGAGGGTAAAGACAACGGATGGTTGTGTAATTGGGTTTGGTCACGCGGGATTAGGTGGGTCTACAGCATATTGTGATGTAACCAATAGGTTTGCAATTAGTGTGGTTATCAACAAATTGTCTTTTGGTGCTTTGACCGGAGAGATAATACGGTTTGTTTGCTCGGAACTTGATCTTCCGGTACCTGAAGACTATGCTGGATCTAGGGAGTTTGTTGACAAACCAGTGATAAATTGATGTTCTTTTAATCTATATATGTTTATACACCACAAAAAAGTTTCAGGTAAAAGTTGATCATGTATACACCATTGCAGCAATTTTGAGTTGGAACTGTTCAGCAAACTATATATTATTTATCTGCTGTATATTGTTCATTTTAAGGCTATTATCAAGTTTAACTCGAGTACTCGACTTGTCGATTTTGTGGGGTTCTCTTTTTGCTATGATATATGGTCTTTGTGGGTATTGACGCATTATCTGGTTGAACCATCAGAAGTTAGATAGGCAAGACGGCTTTTAACAAAGGTCAGGATTTATCCGTGTCATAATGTGGTACACACGAGTTTACGTAGTTGAGCAACAACTTTTTCTCTACAAACTAAATCGCAGCATTAATCTAGATCGGTAATCATAATGTTGACGAATAACCCACAATGGATTACTCACATAACATATACTTGATAAAACTAGTGGACGCTAGAGCTAGGGATGGAGCGCGAAGTAGAAAGTTGTACGTAAGCTACTTGGGGAGTGTAAGTTGTAGCTTGTTTTTATAAGCTACGCTTCTAATTTGAAACTTTTGTGAGAGCTTACTTTTCACAACTGCTAAAAACTACTTTTCAAGAATGCTTTATGAGCTTTGTTAACCTAGCAGAGCATAAGTGTGGTCAGGGACGCCTTATACACAGCAGGTGGGAATCATAAAAACTACCAACAACATGTTTTCCCTGACAATACAACATTAAGGTGCGGGTAAAGCTATAAAAAAATTACCGTGGGGGTAAAAACATGGGCTTTACTGTTTTTTAAACCAACTTAACTAATTATGAAACATAATCTAAGTGGTTGTTAACACATTAGTATACTGAAACAACTTTATATGAAAGCCAAAGATAATAGTATGTGATTGTGTTCACAACAAAGAAAATATGACGAATGACGAAAATGCTCTAAATGTTTTGTAGGATCGATAGTCTTACGCTTAGTAAAATACAAAAAAGGTAAGTATTTTGTGTTAGCATTTTGTCGTCCGACATGTATTTGGTATAAACGAAACTGAATACACAGCTTTTGGTTTTGGTCATACCTCATACCATTGTTTTACTAACTATTGTTCTGTTGCAGCAACATGAATGATGGATCAGCCTCGAATGCAAAATGGTTATACGACAGTCCAATACATTCTGATGTCGAGGCAAAGCTGAGGCGTTTCTTGGTTGAATTAGGCAATGCTGATAAAATACTTGGAATCCAGGTGCGCATCACTATCAGAAAACACTTTTTTTTAATGTTTGATTATAAATGAACACTCGTTATTATTGTTTAGGTTTGTGCTTACAAGGATGGCCAAGTGATCATTGATTAGGTGTTTGAATATGTGTTTTGAAATGGGTTAGAAGCAATTTATAAATTTCAGATAGATAATTTATGCTTTTGATGGTCAATAAATTTTGGATTATCAGTTTCGTACTAGCCGCGACAAAGTGATCATCAAAGGCTAAAATAAGAAGTCAAATTGCATAAGTAGCTAACTAATTTCGGCTATATTAAGTTTTCGGCAACACATTTGATTTTCAATAGCAAAATGATTTCAACTTTCCAAAGTTTGATGAAAAGCCTCGAATTGCAAATTGTTTTAGATTAACTGGCCAGGTGCCTGAATGCCTGATCACTATAGATGCGGAATTTAATATTAAATTATACATATATTCTGCACAATGCCCACAGGTCAATCATATACTCAATCATACATCTGGTTTGCACAATGCTCTCGCGGGCGTTTCTGAAGAAGATCCTACATTATTTTGTGATTTTCACGAGTGTCTAAAACGCATTGCTATGGTAGCACCTGAAACTGAACCTGGTCGTGAACAACTGTATCATTATCTATCATATGGTTGGCTATGTGGTGGAATCATTGAGGTACCACTACATGCATACTCCTTTAACTACTCATGATGGGTTTTTTTCCCAACATGTCAAACAAGTTAAATTAAGAAAAGAGAAGACAAATAGGAAACCGATCAAAAAGGGCCGAAAGTCGTCCAAAGTGAACTAGCTGCTAGCGCAAAAACCTCCTAACCATTTTGTCCAAAGAATGCGATTATTATTGAAACTTCAGGATACTGATATGTTTTTGAACATTTAGCATGCATCTGGGAAGAAGTTTCAAGACGTTTGATGACGTATAACATGTATAACATGCTTTTGGGCCTGGAATACATAAACCATACATGGGCCCAAGCCCAATAAGACAACCAAAAAGCATAATGGACCAAAACTAAGCCCAAGTCAAACTGGCAACGGCCCGGAGGCAACAAGACGGACGAAGGGCTTTTAGAGGTTACTTCCGTATGTCAGCGGAAGTCCGCCATGCAAACCCATATCCGCAAGTCGCGATTACAAGCGGGTCCTTACCTGACAAGGGTCCCACTTCGGCCACTAACAGGTACAAGCGAAATATTAGGAAAACCTAATATTGGGTTTACCTATAAAAAAAGGGTACTCTGACACCCCACAAGGTATGATTTTCTAATCACATTTTACACACACATACTCTGACATTCTCTAACAAATATGTTTACTTATTCTCACGCTGGAGTCTAATCGTGGGGTCTGTCCCCACGGTAAGACTAACGGTTTTACCTTTTATTGTGTAGGAAATTATCTCATCACTTGGTTTAGTACAAGATCCCATCTATTGGCCCAGCCCAATAATTATCCCAGATCCATTTATTCAGCCCATAACACTTTTTGTACTAACAAGTTGGTGCCATCCGTGGGACCAGAATACAACTGCGTTCTACGAAAATACTCACCATGAGCAATAATGAACCACCCGCTCCTAGCCAGCCCACGTCTGCCGTACGAAATACGGTAGGGAGAGGAAAAGAGCCAACTCCACAAGACCGAGGTGGGCCCGCGTCCGACACAGCCGTCCGGGAGTATTGTGACAAGAACTACAACCAATTGCTGCCAATCATAGCTGAGAACTTTAACAAGGAGAAAGAAAGAAATGAAAAGCTGAAAGAAGTGAAAGCCCGACTTAACTTCGAAGGATGCTCTGGAACATCACGGTATTCCGTGTCAAGGACGATGAGTGCCAAAGAACACGAGGGAAGGCACAGATCTAGGCGCTCCCGTAGCCCAAGACCCAGCCCTAGTGTGTTTTCAAGAATAAGACGCAACCGGTCAAGATCGCCAAGATCGAGAGAGAAAAAAGGAGGCGTGTTCAAAAGGTTGGGAAGCGGATGAAAGAGTGTGTCCGCACGCTCAGACAGTCGCAACCAGCGCTCCTACTCGAGATATACAAAGGCCTGCCTCAGAAAGTAGGACAAGTGAGGCGGTCAATGAAGTCAAGATCAAAAAGAAGATATCAAATGGGAGGAAGGATGACTTGTCCCTGCCATTGTGTTGTGTGTAAATAGATCCTTTTACACCTAGAATCCCGCTACTCTTTGACTCCCAAAAACCAAGAATGCCCACCTACATAAGAACATATGACGGAAGTGAATATCCGGAGGATCACTTAAAAATCTTTCAGGCAGCCGCAAAAACAAAACGGTGGGCTATGCCAACCTGGTGTCACATGTTCAACTCTACGCTGACAGGAAATACGAGAATATGGTTCGATGACCTTCCGGCTGAATCAATAGACAGTTATGATGATTTGAAGAAAGCATTCCTTGAAAACTATCTTCAGCAGAAGAAATGCATCAAAGACCCTATAGAGATCCATAACATTAAACAGCGGAATGGAGAGTCTACGGAAGACTTTGTGAAAAGATATAAACTAGAAAACAGAGATGTCAAGGGAGCACCAGAGTGCATGAGAATCTCCGGATTCATGCATGGAATTACAAATTCTGAACTCATCAAAGGTCTTCATGACAAAATCCCAAAAACAATTGATGAAATGATGAGAGTGACTACATCTTTCCTCATGAGGGAAGTGGCGGCCTCGAATCACGAGCGAAAGAAATCGTTCCCACCATGGAAACAGCAAGAGGGTAATCAAAAGCAAAATTTCAAGAAACGAGGCTTCCGGAACCAGCAAAGACCGGAAAGAAAGCAGGGTCGATTTACGCTACTCACAAAAACTCCCAAAGAAATCTTCGCTTTAGACAAAGGAAAATTCAAAGCTCCACTACCAATGACAACCCCGGTTGAGAAACAAAACCACGCTAAATTTTGTGAGTTCCATGGTGAAGTAGGGCATAACACAGACGAGTGTATGCACATGAAGAAACAGATCGAATAAATGCTCAAGGCAGGAAAGCTGTCGCACTTGATCAAAGAGCTTAAACAGAACAACGGAAAGGAACAACTTAAGGTGGTAAAGAAAGGGGAAACCTCCGGGAAAGATAAAGCATTAGCTATCCTAATAGTCCAACCTTGGGAAGGAGTGGCCAGGCAAAGGATTACACAAAGCTTTTCCCCCAACCCAGAAATCTTTTTCCACCCCTAGGGGAAGATGAAGGAACGGAAGGTCCAATGATCATCGGGGAGGAAATAGGAGGCCATTGCATACACCGCATGTATGTGGATGGCGGATCAGCCTCAGAAATACTGTATGAGCATTTCTTTAGCCAACTCCGTCCGGAAATCAAAAACCAATTGATGCCAGCCACTACCCCTTTGATTAAATTCAGTGTTGAGATAATATGGCCAATAGGGCAAATACAACTACTGGTAAAGATTGGAGATGAATAACACTCCACTTCGGCGTGGATGAACTTCGTGGTTGTAAGGTCACCATCTCCGCACAATGGAATTATAGGAAGACCAGGAGTCAGAAAATTACAAGCGGTTCCGTCGATAGCTCACGAAATGCTAAAGCTCCCGGTGGAAGGAGGAGTAATTACTCTAAAGAGTAGCAGGAGGTCCCACTTGAATGTGCAACGGTCTCCGAACCAGAAGGGAACCTTCCGGCTACGAAACAAATGGTGGAAGAAAGAGTCAAGGTGGCAATAAATCTAGAATATCCGGAGCAAACAATAATGATCGGTTCCACTCTCACAGAAGAGGGCCACAACAAGTTGTGTGACCTACTTCAACGCAACTTGGACATTTTTGCTTGGAAGCCTGCGGATATGACCGGTGTCCCAAGACATATTGCGGAACATCGCTTAAACGTGCGGGAGGGATGTTCTCCGGTTAGACAAAAGAAAAGAGGGCAAGCAGCTGATAGAAACCAGGCAATGCAGGAAGAAGTCGTGAAACTTGTGGAGGCAAGAATAATGAAGGAAGTACACTACCATGACTGGTTGTCTAACCCGGTGATGGTAAAGAAGCATGATGACAGTTGGAGGATGTGCGTTGATTTCAAAGATTTAAACAAAGCATGCCCAAAAGATGGTTATCTGTTACCAGAAATAGTCTAGAAGGTAGAATCCCTGTGCGGATTCCCTTTCAAATGCTTCTTAGACGCATACAAAGGCTATCACCAAATACAAATGGCAAAAGAAGATGAAGAAAAAACAACGTTCATAACAAGCCAAGGAATATTCTGCTATACAAAGATGCCTTTCGGTCTGAGAAATGCTGGGGCAACTTACCAACGTCTGGTGGATAAAGCGTTCCACAAACAGATTGGCAGAAACCTCGAAGTGTACGTGGACGACCTAATCATCAAAAGCCGCACGGAGGATGAGATAGTCAGAGACATAGAAGAGACGTTTAAAACTCTAAGGAAAATCAACATGAAATTAAATCCTAAAAAGTGTACCTTTGGGGTAGAAGAAGGGATGTTCTTAGGATACAAAGTCAACACCAAGGGGCTAAAAGTATGTCCAGACAAGGTAGACGCTGTCTTAAGCCTACCATCCCCAAAATACTTAAAGGACGTACAAAAGTTAAATGGAAAGGTCGCAAGCCTGAACAGGTTCTTGGCCAAATCAGCAGAGAAATCATTACCGTTCTTTAAAACGTTGAAAAAATGCACGAAGAAAAGTGATTTTCATTGGACCGCGGAAGATGAAGAGGCGTTCAAGCAGATGAAGCAACTAATAACCGAGCTTCCCATGTTAACCGCACCAATGGAAAAAGAGGAACTTATCGTCTATTTGGCAGCAGCACAAGAGACGGTAAGCGCGATTCTAATGACGAAGAGAGAAGCTAAACAAATGAATAATGTTTTACTACGTAAGAATGTTAACAATTAACGAAGCTTTTGTTTGCCCATTTAACCTAGAAGGCGAGCTTTACATCGGGATTCCACCTGGTAAGAATAATGTTTTACTACGTAGTTAATTATATGCTATCTATATATGAAACACATTCAATTCTCCTTGTATGAAAAATTCACCAAGATTATAAAACAAAGTAACGTATGGTCTATCATTTTTCAGGTGTAGAATTTCGTCTTGCAACTCTTACAATAGATAAAAACGATCTGATTACATTAGGCCAACTAGTCGAAGCTTACAGCAGGACCCTGCCTCAACCGCCACTCCTTCCTCATTCACACACAACATGATTGAATCCCTTATTCCATTATGCAACACCCTGAATGCCCGCTGTGCCATACAGCCTGCCGCAAATGGACACTTCTCAGCTCGTGCAGTAGCACGCTACTATGCTGCCCTCATAGACCCCTCATTCTTTTCCAAAAAAATCTTTACATGCTCTAAAGAGAAACTTCATGATGCCTTTTTGGGAAGTGGAGATTATAAGGATTTAATTTTACAAAATGGGATGTTCGGGCTCGGGTTTAAAAGAGTTAAAGCAACTGATGGTTCAGTACTCGGGTTTGGTCATGCGGGATTAGGTGGCTCTACGGCGTATTGTGACATAAACAATAGGTTTGCGATTAGCGTGACCATAAACAAGTTATCTTTGGGCGCTTTGACATGGGAGATTATACGTTTTATTTGCTCGGAACTTGATCTTCATGTACCGCAAAACTACGCATAATCAAGGGACTTCATTGAGGAACCAAAGATCAATTAAAGGGATTTTTAGCAATTAATATTTAGTGTAAAACATGTATCTTTGTGGCATTTTAGTTGAAACTGTTTTAGGAACCTTTAAGTTGTATCTTTGTGGTATTTTAGTTGAAGCGTTCTAATGCATTATTTATGCATCATGCAACATGTTGGCATATGCACACACACATATATACTTGTTTCACTAACTTATAAACTTTAGATGTAAGGTCATGTATAAATATTAGTCATATAGGTGGGGGTTAAAATCATGAAATAGTAATTAAGTTTCAGTTTTGTTCCAATTTAGTCACTGCAATTTTGTTTTGATTATAAAATAATAATCAAGTTTGAAAAGTGTTCCGTTTTAGTCTCTCAAAGTTTCGTTAGTGTTCTATTATTATGTAATTTTTATGTTTGAGTGACTAAAACGGAACACTTTTCAAACTTGGTTATTATTTTATAATCAAAACAAAGTTGCAGTGACTAAATTGGAACAAAACTGAAACTTGGTTACTATTTCATGATTTTAACCCTATCATTCATTAGGGCATCTCCAATGCATAGTATAATACAAAGTTCAATACATCGCAACGTCATCACCACATCAACATACCTACTTTTATATAAAACCTCCACAATACATTAAACTTAACATAATTTAATAAATTACCACATTATTAAACTTTTTATTAAGTATCAAATTTTGAAAAGCTAATAAAATCTATAAAAAAAAAATTAACAGTTGCTTTGCATAATAGCAAATGACACCAGATATGTTTTTTTTAAACTAACCAAATAGTAATATTAGTAATACAATACTGTATCTTGTTAACAATGCATGTACATCTATGTTTTAAATATTACTCCCTCCGTCCCAAAATTATTGTTCCCTATTGACTTTTTAAGTCTTTTATTTTCAACTTTGACCTTAAATATTTTTTAACTGTGTTATATAAATACGTAATGAAAATTAATTTATATTTTTTTAGCTACGTACATTTATTAATTGAAATGAATTGCTTTTTGTCTAATTGATTTTGGATTTTTTTAAAATGTTATTTAAATTTTTTTTATTATGAGCGTTTTATTAATAATATTTTTTCTTTATATAATTTTTTTTTTGTATTTGTTGGATATAATTTTTTTTTTTTTTAACTGGTTTATTATTATTTTTTGGTATGATAGGATTACAATATTACTATTTGTTGTTTATCAAGGATTTAATTATTCAAGAAACAACCCAAAAAGTACAAAACAAACAAGAGCATTTAAAATATAACGGTAGATTTAAATTATATACCTAATAAACTTTTATGAAATCAACCCTAAAATATAAATAAATTAACTTCATAGTTCAAATAAAATAAACTTGTTCCTTTCTATACTCACATACGCGATCCGACCTCAGGAAATCATAAGCTACTAACACTAATTAACAATAATCAGTTATCGGGGGGGGGGGGGGGGGGGGGGGGGTTCATTATTTTAATATTTATTTTATTCTAATTTTAATTTTTTATTTATTTCATACACATTTTTTTTTTAATTAACTCTATTTATACCTTAAACCGAATCACATTCAATTATATTAATTATTATATAAAACTTAATCACCAAACAACCTTTCATAACATTAAATGTTTTGTTAATATCACACGTTACAAAACAAACAGAAACCAAAAATATCAAACCAAATAATACCAAGCAATACCAAAAACCCCTAGACATCTAAAACATAGTAACAAACAATACAATCCAAAACTGTGTGTACATAGCACAATCTATATAAAACATAGCTAAAAAAAAGACAAAAAATACAACAAAAAACGTACAACAACCGAAAACGAAACCAATAAGAAAAAAATAAAAAAAAAAACAAACTATAAGAACAATAATAAGACCACTTATGGTACACATTAGCAGTCTAGAAAACCCAAGAAAACAGTCCATAAACAAACAAAACCAACACAAAACTAACAAACAATGAATTTATCTCTACCAAAACAAACAACAATAACCACCAAAAAAAAAAGCAATTAAAACTAAAACGACAAATTTAAAATAAAAAAAAATAATATAAAACAATAAAAAGGCCCAAATACCACAAATAATACAAAAACACAGATCAAAAGATAAAAAATAACCAACCCAATAATAAACAACACAATGTAACTAAATACTAAACAACAAACCAAAATGCAAATCAAAGCAAACAGCACACAAAAATGAAAAAAACGATAAAAAACAAAAATAAGCCATCGAAGCAGGCTCCCCTACAAACTATAACACAGGAACCCTAATAAAAATCAAACAAAACAACACATCAAAATTAAACCCCAAAAACTCATAGGCCCAAACAATACACTTACCAAAAGAAAGACTCCTCTCTCTCTGTATAAAAGAAGAAATTAAAAAGATTCGTCACAAACAAATAACGAAATATAATAAGAAAATATGAAAAAAACTAAACCTAAATAAAAAACATTCATTACATTAATAAGCACAACGAGCTTAATAAAGTAAAAACTATAAAAACACAAAAGCAAGCATTATTTAATTACAAGCCCAAACCAAAAGATACAAAAACTCAAAACACCCAGGCATAACGAAAACTAACTAACCAATTATAAACCAGGCTTAACCAAATTCAAAAATACACATAGACACTAGACCCAACCACACACAGAACCACAAATTAAACAAAAACCAATAAAAAACCATCCAAAAAACGACAACTAAATAAACTAAATAAAATAAACCAAAAGCAAGCCACCTAAACAAACCACCCGAAAAAAATAAAAAAAAAAAAACAATTCAACAAACAACACAAAAACTATAACAAAAAACCCACGGTGAACTTCAAAAACAATAAAACAAACAAAAACTAAACCCATAACACATATTAAAAACCCTCTCCAATTTAAAATTTGCATTACAAAACCTTGTCCCTAATCAAGTTCAATATCTAATAACAACTAAAAGTCAAAACAAGGGAATCTAAAAAATTAACCTTCAAAAAATAAACCAGTCAAATCGTAAAATTAACAAATATATGTAAAAAGATAAAATAATATATCAAATAAATAAAATTGTACTGTATTCTCATATTTTTTTAATTCTTTATATATTTAACATGTATCTAAACATGTTTTTTATTAATTATTAAATTTATTTCAATTTAATCCTTCTCTACCCTATAATCGAAAGAAAAAGTGTCGCAACCCAAATTAAAGGACTAACAAAAATATAAAGTTTAATCATCAATAGAATTATATTTAAATCCCTTAACTAATACAGAAATACTTAAAGTAAAAAAAAACCAACCATAAAGAGACTACAATTTCAAACAAACAGACATAACTTCACACCTATATACACAATTCAATCAAAACCCCAAAACATACTAAAAAACTCAAATACCAAATCAATATATCCCAGACAACCAAAACCAATAAAACAAATGCAACTCATACAAAAAACAGAAAACAAACGATAAACTTAACCAAAACAAACACCAAAATAAAAAAAATACACTAAAAAAATCAACGTACAAAACACCCATATCAAACAGCGACAAAACCACCAAAAAAATAAAATCGAAACAACTATCCAATAACACCAAAACCAACACAACAACAATACAAAAAAAAAGACCACACACAAAACCCAAAAAAAAAAAAAAAAAAACATAAACAGAACACAAAAAATCAAAAAAGAAAAGCCATTAAAGACATAAGCCTAAAAAACACAAACAAATCACCAAACAAAAACAAAAGATCACAAAAGCAAAATAAAATAAAACAAAACAGACACAAAACTGCTATAAAATAACCACCATCAGAAAATACAAAAACAAAAAAAAAACATACAAAAACCCCCAAACCTGAAAAGGATACAAAGAAACGAAAAAAACAAAGAAAAAAAACGATACAAACAAGAAATTAATCCAAACAACCAAACATCAACAAACCAAAAAATATAAAAGATAAAAACAAAACAATAAACACTACCAAAACTACAACAAACAACCGACCAAAAAAAAAACAAAAAAGCACATAATAACCCTACTCACAAACAAAGTCACAAAAAAACCAAAAGAAAACGACCAGGCAAAGATACGACACTAGAGCCAAACAAATAAAACCAAAAATATAACACCACAAAGCAACAAGAAAAGAAATCCAGACTACACCCTCCACACAATGAACAAAAACCACCGAACCCCCCGAACCCCACACACCATAACCCAAAGAATAAAATCTACTCTCACAAAATACCACCACCCCAACCGCCCCCCTCGACCAGCTACCTACCACCGAATCGTCGTCACCGCCATCCATCCAACCCATAACCCCTAAAACTCCGCCCCTTGCCCCTACATGCTCCACAACCCACCCAGCACACCACACCTCAAAACCCGCGAAATCAATAACACCCAGATAGCCTAAAATCTCTCTATCTCATCAACTGCTCTAACTCGCCAAGTCGACAACCACCAAACCCGCCCAATATCACATCTCTCTACGCTACAATATTACTCACCTAAAACACTAACCCACACCTCCCAACACAGATTCGCTAGACCCCCAAGATCAGAAACAAAAACCATCCCACCCAAACTCCCTCCCATCAAAAACATTCCACGACCACCCCCAAACAACAACCCCCCCAATAACCCCAACAACCCACACCCAAAAGGAATACCAAATAACCCACGCACATGCCTCCTAAGAACAAATTCCAATCTCAACGCATCCACAACAAAAAAATAATAAAAAAACAAATAACCAACACCCATACCACCCCTCTCCGCCCCCCCCTCACCCCCCCCCCCCCCCCTCACCACCCCCGCCCTCCCCCCTCCTCCCAACTATCAACAAATACCAAAAATATACAAAACAAACCCTCCAAACAACACAATACAACAGTATAATCACAAAAAACGCATAAAATCAGCAACAAAACAACCGCCCCAACTAAGCAAACCCTAACAAAATATCTGGTACACCATAAATAAAGATCAAAAACCAAAACATTAATCATCAAAAGAACACCGCGTCCTACCACAAACGCCCCCCCCACCCACTTCCCCCCCTACTGCACCCACCCACACCCCGCCCTACACACACCCCCGATCCCCCCTTTTCAACCACCGCAACCACCGCACCCCCCCACCACCCCCTCTTACACCCGCCCTACTCACTCCACATCCACCCCAACGAAACACACCCACCAAAACTTCACTCCAACAAAACCCTCCACATACAAAACTATAAACACGGCTAACCAATAAACCCTCGACACAAACTCCCCTCAATGCGACATAACAATCCACCCCACCACCTTCACTTCCCCAGTTCTACTACACTGTTTCCCCTCTCCCCCACACCGCCCTCATAACCTTTTTCCCACCCACTGAACCACTAGACTCCATAAATGAAAGATACGGATAAAATCATCATTTTCCCTTGGCAATTATATTTTGATATGACTAAAATATATAGTTAAGCCGTTGTTATCATATCAGTAATCATTCATTAGGGCATCTCCAATGCATAGTATAATACAAAGTTCAATACATCGCAACGTCATCACCACATCAACATACCTACTTTTATATAAAACCTCCACAATACATTAAACTTAACATAATTTAATAAATTACCACATTATTAAACTTTTTATTAAGTATCAAATTTTGAAAAGCTAATAAAATCTATAAAAAAAAAATTAACAGTTGCTTTGCATAATAGCAAATGACACCAGATATGTTTTTTTTAAAACTAACCAAATAGTAATATTAGTAATACAATACTGTATCTTGTTAACAATGCATGTACATCTATGTTTTAAATATTACTCCATCCGTCCCAAAATTATTGTTCCCTATTGACTTTTTAAGTCTTTTTATTTCAACTTTGACCTTAAATATTTTTAACTATGTTATATAATACGTAATGAAAATTATACGAACGGATTGGTTTTTAAATGTATTTTCATAGCTATGATTTTCATCAATATTATATAACAAAAAAAAAAAATATTTAAGGTTAAAGTTAAAAAAGAAAAACTTAAAAAGTCTATAAGAGACAATAATTTTGGGACGTAGGAAGTAAAAGCAATGAATGAGTTTTTTCACAAGAAAACAAATGATCAAAGGCCCACTTTTTGATAACATTGTTATCAAAGACATCTTCTATTGTTTATGGTGGTCGGTTTGGATGTTCCGTAACAAGATTCTTTTCGAGAAGGATACTCCTTCACATGCGAGGATTTTTGATAACATTGTTTCTAATTCTTATTATTGGTGTAAGTTTAGATGTAAAGCCTCGTTCAAATGGATCGATCGGCTCAAAAACCCGCATTTTGTAATTGTCTAATTCTAGCTCCTTGCTAGTCGTTTAATAAAGCTGCTGTTCAAAAAAAGCCTTACTTTGCGTATAAATGCCGTACGTACAGAAACACATTGATATTATATGTACGATGAGCTGGCAATTGCTACAATGGATTGTACCATCTAATGAGTTATTATGCATATGACATGTCACCTCATTATGGTTATGGGTGCCTTCCAACATTGATGAGGGTGGAGGGTGTCATGAGGGGTTTTTTTTGTCACGTCAGCTCCACATCAGCCTTTTATCTCTCTTAAACATTTTTCTTTAACTTTCTTTCAACTTTTACAGCATCTTCTTTCTCTTTTTTTATTTTTAATTTTAATAATTAATATATTAATTTAATAACACAATATATAAAATAAAACATTTATTCATTAACTTAAAAAAAACATTACATCTAAATTAAACACGTTAAAAAAGTAACTAACAAAATAAAACTAATCTTCGTCTACATTCGAAATGTAAATCCGTGCAAGATGTTCCTTTGTAACTCCGAAAACCCCAACTTACCCCTAGCATCTTGCGTTTGTTGAAAGTATTTCAAACGACTTTTGATATCGTTGACAATTCGTAAGAATAATCGACTACTCATTTGGAATCTTCTAAAAACTTGTTCATCATAAACAGGGTTTTCGGAAAAATAGGCGGCAACAAGACGATCATGTGCACTATAACGCTCACGTTTTTTGGGAGGGTTTCTACATTTTTTTCAGGGCCTCGAGCAACCGGCTAATTGTAGCTCGAATTTTGTTTTGATAAACAACGCCGCTCGTTTTTTTGTTTCGGATATAATAAATTTTCAATCATTTGAGATGAAATTTGAAGAGAAATACGAAAGTGTATATAAATATTAGGAGATGTAAAGGAGTAAAAAGTAAGTTGTGAACAAAATATAAGATTTGAATAGTATTTATAAGATAAATTTATGATTTATAGTATTTGGAAAATACATTTACATTTTAAAAAGCATTGCAATACAACTACTTTTGAACAGTTCTGGAATTAATACAACCCATTTAATATATCTATTTCCTTGTGGTGGGGATATTTTTGTATTCTCTTGCGGAAATCTTCTTTCCTTTGGCCAATTCCCGTCCCACACCTACAGGCCTGAAACTGAGAAAATAAACGAAGTACGTCCAAT
>BQNB010072816.1:3182-30368 GCA_026074375.1 Tanacetum coccineum
TGGCAGTTTTTGTCTGTTTTTGGTCATTTAAGTCCGTTTTTAATAGAAAAAGGTATGTGTAATTAAGCACATACCAGCTTCCCAAAAGATTCTAACAAAATCTTCACAAACACTTCACGGACAATCTTAAAAGAAAAACCCTAACTTTTTTTCTTCTTCTTCTTCTCTTGGTTCGGTCGACATGTACTAGGGGTGGGGGTTTGGGATTAGTTTTGTATTTATAGCCCACAAATTAAGTCCTAGATAAATCTAATTAGAATTTGACTCCAAATAAAACTCTTTTTCCCTTTTTTTTCTTAAATCCGGCCGAATATGGCCTTTTTTTTATTTTTTTTATTTTATTTATTAATTATATAATCACTTGTATTTCCTTAAATTTTTATAAAAACCTTTACTAATTTGACTATTCCTTTTTGCTTAAACGAAATTCACTAGACTTTTAAAAATAACTTTTAACTTTTCATTTTCAACCTAACTTTCCTAAAATAGAAATTTTACATTCTTCTTAACTTACCACTTAAAATCTAAACCTATCTTAGACTACTAACACAAAAATACATATACGTAATAATACTTACACAATTAACACAGAAACGCTCGAATCACAATAATCATTTCCTCGTCACTCAAAAGTGAACGAAATGAACTTAACCAATTTCACCACTATTCCAATCTCATTGAGATGATCACACTCAATAGATTGATTACCAATACCTCATAAACACATATAAACACACATAAACATATAAAATCGCATAAATTATACATTGCAACAGGCACCTAAGTCAACACTAACTGTTTGACTAACCTGCTCAAGCCATGGTTGTCACACACAGTCTTTGGAATGTCATCCTATTGCACTCTCAGCTGATGGTATCCAGACCTAAGATCTATCTTTGAGAAAAACTGCAACCCTTGTATATGGTCAAATATATCATCAATCCTAGGAAGTGGATAACAATTCTTAACAGTCAACTTGTTCAATTCTTTATAGTCAATACACATCCTAAAAGAACCATCCTTCTTTTTCACAAACAATACCGGTGCTCCCTAAGGCGATAAGCTTGGTCGAATGAAACCTTTGTCCTGGAGTTCCTTGAGTTGACCCGACAACTCCTCCAATTCATAAGGTGCCAAACGATAGGGAGACTTCACAATCGGTACAGCTCTAGGGATTAACTCAATCCGGAACTCAATTTCTCGAAGAGATGGCAATACTGATATATCATCTGGAAATACCTCGGGAAATCTCTAACCACAACAATCTCTTCTTGTTTCTTATCTCTAGTCTTAGCACTCATCAAAAGTCTTGCTTTCTCTTTTGGTCTTTCTCCTAATACTCTAAGCACTTTGCCATCTAGTAGTGGTATCCTCACTACTTTCTCATGACAAATTATTTCAGCCTTATGATTAGACAACCAATCCATACCTATAATCACATCAAAACTCCCATGCCCGAATGGTATCAAATCGATGTCAAAGACATAACCCTCAATTTCTAGTTTGCAACTCTTAATAACCTTATCAATCTCTACTAGCTGGCCGCTAGCTATCTCAATCTCATATCTGAAACTTAATTAACTAGGATCTCTGCTTAACAGAGGTTTAAAAGTAGTGAAAACAAAGCTATAGTCGGCACCAAAGTCAAATAAGGTAGTGGCAAAATGATTGTCTAAAGTAAATGTACACATCACAATATTCGAATCCTGGCGAGCTTTCTCTGCTCCCAACATGAATGCCCTACTCCTAGCTTGGTTCCCTTGGTTTCCATGACCCTAACCCCCGTTATTAGTAACATCTTGGTTTGGACTGTTTCCTCTCGGTCCTTGTGCTCTATTCAATCTAAGACATGCCTGTTTGAGATGGTCGGTACTCCCACATTCATAGCATGCTCCACGAGCAGGTGTTGGGTTCCTTAAATTTATCGGGTTTACATTCCTAGGCATAACTCTACAATCCTTTGCAAAATGACTCAGGCGGTTACAGTTGAAGCATGTGCGACAAGGCCCTCCAGGTGCATGGTAGGAGTTATAGGTGGTACACTTAGGCCAAGCACCCGTATTCTCTCTTTCTATAGGGTTTGCGGTTGTAGCAAAAGCATTTCCAGTCCTAGTCCTCTTATTATCATTCCTACTATTCTTATCCTTGCTAGGTTCCCTTACATTTCCTCTTTTCTCAACCTTCTTAATTGATCCATTCCTAACAGCCTCATCGGTCAGTGCACCAAAAATCTTCACAGCCTTCTACTTAGTCTTTGGCTCCGTTGCTGCCACCATCTCACGGATCTGTAGATCAAGGCCATACACATACCTCTCAATCTTTGTACTTTATAGAGTTACTAAGTGAGGAACTAGCATTGCCAACTCATGAAACCTATCGGTATACGCAGCTTGGTCAGCCCCGACCATGGCGTGATTCCACAACTCAGTTTCCAACTTTTGCATCTCATGACTAGGACAAAACTCTTCTATCATCATAAACTTAAAGTCATTCCATGACATACTAGCAGCAACTTCCCGGCTTAGCGTGCGGATCTAAGAGTTCTACCACATTAAAGCCTTACCCACAAATGAACCAGCAGTGTATTTTACTGTTTGGTTAATACTACAACCACTCATATTCTGCACGGACTCCATTTTCTCAATCCACCAAGTAAGAACTACAGCACCTCTCTTACCATCATATTCCTTAGGGTTACAAGCTAAGAACTCCTTATATGAACAACCTACCCGGTTGCCATACACTAACACATTCATAACGTTCTCCTAAACGTTCCCATTAACCACATTACCATTTTGATTTCCAATATTTCCTTGGTTACCAACCTGAGCTAAAATGGTGAGTAAGAGCTTCTGTAATTATTGAGAAATGATCGTCGAGAAGTCGGGTGCTCCTCTTACACCCTCATTGACTCCCTCTACATTCCCATTGACTCCCTCTACATTCCCATTAGCTCCCAACCCCTGGTCATTCCTTTGACCATTCAATTCGTCAACAACTTCATCATTAACTCCCCTAGGTCCTCTATCACCCGTTCACCCGTTCCCCCGCCTCGTTATTCGGCAACAGGCTAGCCAGCACTTCAGGTCCTCATCTTTGGCGGCATTATCTACACGAGGGAGAATATGAGCAACGTTAGGTAGGTTGGAAGACTAACATATATATATATAATATCTTATTATATACACATAATACCCCCTTATGGTGTCAACATCAATTTGTGTGAATTTTATTACCAAGTACGAGTAAGTTGTGATACTTTTATAACTACGTTGGCCACCGTATTTATATCCGCATCTTTTCCCAATCGTACTCAGTATTAAGCTCACACATTTCAATGACTGACATAACTAAAGCACCAAACCGCGAACACACGAAAGTAAGCAAAAGCGGAACACCGCGCACATAGATCCTATACGCAACTAAATGACGGATCTTAGGTTATAGTCTATGCCAACCCACCTAGTTCTCTATAACCTTGGCTCTGATTACCAATCTGTCACATCCCGATAATGGCGGATACACGGGAATGCAACATAATGATCAATCATAACACAAGATACAATATAGAGAAAACTACAATGCATAAATTTCAAGTGTTACGAAGACCATCAACCTCGAACAACCTCGAGTGATGTCCCAAATCATAACCAAATCAATGAATACTTACAATTTCCAATGCCCACACAGGGGTCCAAATCCAAACTTAAACCAAAACTTCCAAATACTAAGAACCAAACAAATAAACACGCAAGGCTTCACATGAAAAATCCACACGGGATACTCCTAAGCCTGTTATCACATAATACCAACCTATTCCTCTTTCACTTCACCTGAAAATGATACTCGAAAACGTCAACAATAATGTTGGTGAGCTCTTAGGTTTGACCTTAAACCCAAAAGTTGTGCCAATATCTCAAATAGTGGACAAAAGTGAAATATGATAGTGAATATATGAGAATTACCCATGACTTAGCATCCATGTTAACACGACCTAGCATACCCGCTAGTCGATCAACCTGCCCTAGCATCCCCGCTAGTCCGGTAGCAAATATGTCACTTACGCATCTAAAGGGCCTACCAGCTGGAGCACTATATTAGGGCAGGACCACAACCCTTGCATGCCAAACACAGTACATACAAGTAAAACCAAAACCCTTGTCATGCCAAACACAGTACATGCAAGTAAAATCACATCACATATATTCACATAGCAATCATAAGCACTTAATTGTCCCAAAAACAAAACCACGTTTCGCACAGTTCAAAACACATTTGAGTATCATTTTCTCCCAACGAAAAAACAGTAGAAAAATTAGGCTACGAGAACTCGCCTCAAGCAAGTCTTAAGCAACCAAATCTCAATCACACAAGCAAATGCAACGACGTCCGCACATGACCTAGTCCAGTTAAGGTCCCATTAAATCATTTATTTCCAAAACAGTCTTCACGTTTGATGCATAGAGGCTAGATGCGTTGTACAATTACCCATAACAATTTAGTGATGTGATGGTTAAGGACCTATCCCCATAATCATATCAATTCGATATCTCAACGATACATACTTATACTATTTAAAGAAAATAGATAAGTAATATAAGTAAATATTTATAATAAATAATTATAAATATATCTCGATAAGTCCATTCGGTACCCTTAGTTTCCATAAAATAATCATAATATGGTTGAAAATGAAACGTTTACTCATAATAAACATATTAGATAAGTTTCGAGAAAAATTATATTTTTTGTCTTTTAGTGAATTTATTAAATAAATAAAATAATATTTTATTATTTAAAACAAAAAATTATGTTCGTAAGTAAAATTTTCGAAGTATAAACTTTTTTCGAAATTTTGACATGACCCGTACGTTTATATAACGTTTTCAAAGGTTTCAAACCTTAATTTCAACACTTTTTACCATTTCGACACTTTTTCGACAAAATTCCAAAATCTCAATCTTTAACGTTTGCTAAAATGTTTTTCCCAAAATAACGTTCAATATCACTTCGTAAATACATTTCACTTTCAAAAGTCCGTCAAAAACTCTTAAAACGATTAAATATCGCTTATTGGGCTTTAAGGCCCAACAAGGGTCCATTAAGGTATTTATACGTCCAAAATACGATCCGAGCCCAAAACCAAGGCCCATTTATATACATAAGCTCATACTAATAAATAGAAAGTATCCCGGACCATAATAAGCCAACAAATAAGCCACGGCTTATTTGTGCTTATTGGGTCGTGAGTCCAAAAGCTCCAAAAACTTGTTCATAAGCTTTAAAATAAGCTAGTACGCTACGTATAGTATTTGGTTACTACCATAAGCTATATAAATAGTCCACGAACATATGTCATACCACGAAAATAATCAAAATCACTTCCCTTGTGATTTTAAAATAACACGTGAGCATATAAGCTCAAAATAAGCCACGAAAGCCCTCGAAATAAGCTATACAAGCTATTATACAAAATAAGCTATCTAGCAATATATGTTTCTCAACCATCACGACCACAATATTAAAACTAACAAAACCTTATCCTTGTTTCATTTTATTCGAACCCCCAAACGCACCCTTTTGTTCATTTCGTTTCTAAAAATCGATTTTTACGACGATCAACGTGTACAACTAACATCTACGCATCAATATAAACCCAAAAGGACAAACGGAATTTAAATTTGAAAACTTACAAGAAAATCTTCAAAAATATAGATTTCGACACGAACCGGACAACTCAAACGTTGTTTAAAAGAATACCCGTACACTTGTATCAACCCGTAGTATCTCGTTCTTGATCAAAGTTGGAAAATTTATGGTGTTTGTTGGTGGCTTATTTCGGACGCACACACACACACACACACACACATTTAAGTGTGTGTTTTTTGTTGAAAACTAAAATGGGAGAATGAATGAGAATGCTGGTTGTAAAATGGAATATATGTGTACAAGTGGGAACATCCTAGCTAAAAATATGGCATCCTTATCTCCTATGAGACTTGGACCGGCCATGGTATCCAAGGGGGGCTCAGGGTGTCGTTTTTGTGTCGGGATCACTTAAAAGCTCGTAAAACTCAACCGTAAAATATTTTTCAAAGTTACTTAGCATTTTTATTCACTTTAAAAATACTTTTTCAATAACTTAGAGTATTTACTTGACATATTTCCACGCTTTATTCCCCAAAACTCATTTTGGACATTAACGGACGTGTCAGAACTCGTTTTTTGGCATTTCTCAAATTTTACAAGTCAACCACCCGAAACTTAACTAACATAATAATAACCTCTAAAAAGGAATATTACTCACAATAAACCATAATTTACCACAATTCTCAACAAAATCACCACCATCAACACGGTATAAAATCTGAATAAACTGACAAACGTCAAATATTCAAAGGACTAAAAATGAAATATTCAGAACACAAAAGGGGCAAAGGTTACATTCTACCCTCTTAAACTAATTTCGACCCCAAAATTCAACTAGTAACATCACTAAACAAATGCGGGTACTTAAGTTTCATCTGCTTTATGTTCCCACGTGAATTCAGGACCACGTTTCGAATTCCATCGAACCTTGACGATGGCAATCCTACTACGCTTCAGCTTCTTGAACTCTCTTTTCAAAATTTCCACAGGCTCTTCTGTGGAAAACTAGAAGGGGAGGTTGAATAGTTTTTCCAAGATTTTTCAATCTTTTTAGATTTGTTTAACACTTTTAAAACTTTTTGTGAAGTGATCTAGATATTGATGTTTGACAATTAATAGAAAGTTAAGAGTATTGGTATGAGTAAGAATGATTTAGAGTATAGAAAGAGATCGCCGAAGACCAAGTATTATAGTGGTTCAGCTACAAGGGACTCACCTTCCTTGCCCTACTCCACTCCCTGAAGCGTCAACCTACTCGAGAGTATGTTAACTCGGCGTCACACGAGCTCCTTCAATCTTGGCGGTGAAGCCTTCACAACGATGGTTACACTCTTTAGGTTACAAAGATGATCCATTCCTGACATTTCACACACACGAGAATCGATGATAACACAACTACACTTGATGTACAACTAACAATACAACAATTAATCAAGCAAGATGATCTTTTGAAAGAAGTAGAAGAAGAATCAAGATCAGAAGACCATTTTGATGCGTGCTTTGAAACTTCGCGTGTATTGGGGAAATTCGTTTCTTGAAATGAATTACATAACACAAAGAATTAGATAGAAGAGATGCCTAGAGATAAGATGAGAGAGGATAGTTGATTTAGAGAGAAATTATTATTGAGAAGACAGTGCTTTTCTTTTCTTGAAGCTAAGAAAGATGTGTCAAAACTCATGAGAAATGGGTCTTGGTATTTTATAGCCAGGACATTTTACTGTAGGCCGGGATGGTTTTCTGGTGCTTGATTTACCCAAATTGGCACCGGCTTGCCACAAACTAAGGGCACCGGCAAACAGTAACTAAATACGGATTTTGATTTGCAAAATCTTGAGAAATCTTGTGTAATCTTATGAGATTTTCCTTGGATTTGCTGCATTTGATTATACACGAAATGAAATAATTAAATTAATAAGTGTAAGATGATTTTGTGTAAAGTTAGGGTTTAAAAAGATTTGTGTACTTTTTCAAGTTGCATGTATTTTTCTACAGAGATGGGAGATAGTAAAGAGATCATGTTTTGAGATGATAAGAGGCTTGAGAAGAATGATGAGTTAGAATGGTTATGTTTTGTCATTAATAATACCTAGGTCTAAGTTGATTGTAAAAACGTTTTGTTTAAAACCGGTTTATTTGTATTAACAATCTCCCCTTTTTGTTGATGACAAAACATATTAGGGATGATTAGACTTGTATTTAAACTTGGTTACTTTCTCCCCCTTTTTGTCAAAACAAAAATGGAAAGTAAATGTATAAGAAATGTAGAGATATTGTCAAGATGGAAAGCTCCCCTTTGATGAATGCTACAAAACAAATATGTTAGAAACAATGAGATATGCTCCCCCTTGCTTTGTGAGTACCTAGAAAGAAAAGTTAGGGGTCCAAGAAATAGAAATGGCCTTTGTAGTACCGGCTAGCTGGTGCTGTCTTATGAAAGGCACCGGTTTGTTAGATAATGGCACCGGCTGACTTATAAAAAGTCAAAGTCCATGAATTTTACACATAATTATTGAGAATGAATAACAAATGTGTCAATCACAAATTGCTTTTTTATTGAGGTAGCAATAAACAATAAAGGATAATCAAACAACATTAGGGTATGATCAGAGATCTCTTAATGAGATTTCTAATGAATCTACTTAGTTTTTTCTACTACTTAAGTCTCTTTTATTAGATGTTGTGAGTTTGAAATTTAGGCGGTTCGACGATGTGGTTGAGAATGGAATCTCAGTTCTTCGCCTTGGAGGTTGTCGACCAAGACTTAAGTCCTTTGGCAATGTTCACAAAACATCTCATGAGTGAGCAAGGGAAAAGGGTTGTTAGGTCCCAATGGTGGAAGAGGTGGGAGTTGAGACGGTGGAGGAAGCAAGCATTGAGAAGGGAGAGGAGGAGGGTCTCTAATTGTTGGTTCTACTCCCAGAGTATTTGGCGTGGGATAAGTAGTGGTTCTCTATAAGGAGGAATAGGAATGGGGTTCATTTGCACAAACGTTCAATGGTTGCAAAGGGATGTCTTATGAGGGTGATGGATTTGTTGTTTTCAATGGTTGCAAAGGATGGTCTAGGAGGTGATGGATTTGTTGTTGATGGTGGAAGATCACCTAGCACATCGAGTAGAGATGGAGAGGATGGTGGAGTAGAGAACAAGAGTTCAATGGGATCAAGGTTAATAGCTACCGGTGAGGTGAGCTTGGATGGTTGAGTAGGAGCGGGTGGTGGCGTAGTCAATGGAGGAGGAGTTGACTTAGGAGTAAGCAAGCAATTTTCATTGGAGTTAATTTTTATTGGAGATAGTGGTGGAGAGATTATTGGAGAAGTTGGTGGAGCTCCCGATGTGTAGTCCGATGGTGGAGAGAATGGTTGATAGGGAGGAGAAGAAGTTCTTGGATTGACAAAGCAACATGGCCTAACACTAATTCTTGCGGTTCGTTTTAGATTAGTTTTGTTCTCTTTAGGCATTGTGAAGAAAGGAAAGACACAAGAGGTAGGAGTGAAGAAGATGGCCAAGAATTGTGCACTATTTATAGAGGAAGATGGGCAAGAATTGTGCACTATTTGAGTTAGACTTAAATGTTTTGCTTGTTAACTTAGTTAAAATCTAATGATTAGATTATGGCTAAGGTCAACTTCTATATTTAGAGTCTAAGTGATGTGACAAGGAGGGAAAGTTTGAATTTGAATTTGAAAAATTCGTATTTTAATACCAGAGAACAGGTCTGCCGGTTCTGCCGGTGCTATTCTGAAAAGGGAACCGGCTTGAAATTTGAATGGCACCGGCCGACGGGCAGACATAATTTTTGTAGTAAGTTTTTGAGTAAAACTTTGATATGTTGGAGGTGTAGTTTTTCTCGACTCGATGACAGAAAAAAAATTGTTTTATTTAGAGAGAAAAACCCTAAGCCTCCTTTTAATGTGGCTACAATGAACGTGTTTGAAACGACATATTGACCATGTGTTTCTTTGTATACGTTCACGAGACAAGTTATACAAAAACGTTTTTATTTGTATTAAACAATGTAGTAAGAGAATGAATTGACACAAATGAGAAAGACCTTAGGAGAAAGGTTTTAAGAGTTTGGTTCCATTAATCCAAGGCCGAGTCGAAGAAGATTGAAGGGTTCTCTTTTAAGTGGTTTGGTTAGAATGTCGGCAATATTATCTTCGGATGCAACCTTTTCGATAGAGATATTACCCTTTTGAATGTTATCACGGAGAAAATGATGACGGATTTCTATATGTTTAGTGCGAGAGTGAAGAACGGGATTTTTGCTTAAATCTATGGCTCCTTTATTGTCACAAAGAATAGGTACATCATTTAATTTAACTTCATAATCTACTAGAGCTTGTTTCATCCATAAGGCTTATTGACAAGCTTTTTCGGCGAACACGTATTCGGCTTCAGTGGTTGAGATAGCTAAAGCGGTTTGTTTCTTTGACATCCATGAGGTGAGACAACAACCTACGAAGGTACATACACCACTAGTGCTTTTTCGGTAAACATAGTCTCCCGCGTGGTCAGAATCGGCATAGATAATAGTCTTAAGACCGGTTCCTTTGGGATACCATAAGCCTAGGTGAGAAGTACCTTTGATATAATGGAAGATTCGCTTTACAGCTTCGAGGTGAGAGGTTTTAGGAGTTTCTTGAAAACGAGCGCAAAGACATACACTAAACATGATATCAGGGCGACTAGCGGTTAGATAGAGTAAACTACCAATCATACCACGGTATTTAGTGTCGTCGATGGGTTAACCCTCTTTGTCACGGGTGAGTTTGGTTTCGGAAGACATAGAAGTTTTGATTGGTTTGGCGTTTTCAAGACCGAATTTCTTTAACATTTCTTTCACATATTTAGATTGATTGAAGAAGATTCCATCTTCGAATTGTTTGATTTGTAAACCAAGGAAGAAATTCAATTCACCCATCATGCTCGTTTTAAACTCATCATGCATGATTTTGGAGAAATCAACACATAAGTCTTGACAAGTTGATCCGAAGATGATGTCGTCCATATAGATTTGGACAATGATGATATGTGAATTCTTTTTCTTAGTAAATAAAGTGTTATCTACTAAGCCCATGGTGTATGAATGATCAAGGAGTAAGGCTTTGAGTCGATCATACCAAGCTTTGGGTGCTTGTTTGAGACCGTAGAGAGCTTTTTTGAGTTTGAACACATGATTAGGTTTTTAAAATCTACAAATCTGGGAGGTTGGGCTACATACACTTCTTCGTTTATAAAACCATTTAGGAAAGCACTTTTGACATCCATTTGAAATATTTTAAAGTCATGAGCACAATCATATACAATAAGGATTCTTATAGATTCTAATCTTGCCACCGGGGCACAGGTTTCATCGAAGTCTATTCCTTCTTGTTGATTGTATCCTTGTGCAACAAGTCTTGCTTAGTTTCTAGATACGACACCATTTTTGTCAAGTTTGTTTTTAAAGACCCATTTTGTACTGATGATAGTTTGGTTTTTGGGAGGAGGGACAAGACACGAAACGCCATTTGTTTTAAATTGAGTTAATTCTTCTTGCATAGCCATAGTCTAACTTTCGTCTTGTATAGCTTCTTTAATGTTTTTAGGTTTTACGGAAGAGACAAAGCAAAAGAAGTTGCTTTGGTTTTAAACTTGAGATCTTAGAGTTCTTTGATTTAGGTTTCCTATGATGGTTCCTAAGGGATGATCTTAGATTCTTTAATGTTCGAGATTTGTTTGTTTAATGGTTCATTTTCCTTGACTTCTAAGTCTTTTCTTTGGTTTTCTATGATGTCGACTTCTAGTAAATCATCATCGACTAAAGGAGGATAATTAGGAGGATGAGTTTCATCAAACTTGACATTGAGAGATTCTTCGACTTTCATGGTTTCTTTATTTAGAACTACATAAGCTTTACTATTAGGGGAATATCCTAAGAAAATACCTTTGGTCAATTCAGGGTCGAATTTGGTAAGGTAGTCTTTGGTATTTAAAATGAAACATTTACAACCAAAAACTTTAAAGTATTCTAAGTTGGGCTTTCTACCTTTAAAAAGCACATAAGGAGTTTTTCCAAGGAAAGGTCTAATAAGAATCCTATTTAGAATGTAGGTGGAGGTGTCAATGGCATTACACCAAAATTTTTGAGGAATTGATTGTTCATTTAACAATGTTCTACTCATTTCTTGTAGTGTTCTATTCTTACGTTCTACTACCCCATTTGATTGTGGAGTACGTGGAGCCGAAAAGTTATGAGTAATGCCATTAGCATCACAAAAAGCTCCGAATTGTACTTCATTATCAAATTCCCGACCATGATCCGTACGGATTGAAATAATGGGGCAACCCTTTTGATTTTGAATCTTTTTACTTAGAATTTCAAAATGATCAAAAGCTTCATTTTTATGTTTTAAAAATCTTGTCCAAGTGTACCTTGAATAGTCGTCAACAATGACCAAAGTGTAGAAGTTGCCTCCGTAACTTTGAACGGCCGACGGACCAAACAAGTCCATATGCAAAAGTTCTAGACATTTAGAAGTAGAAACCATGTTTTTAGCCTTATGGCTTTCATGTACTTGTTTTCCAACGTTGCAAGCGTCGCAAAAATGTTTTTCAAACTTTAGTTTTGGTAAGTTTCTAACAAGTTCTTTAGATGATAGCGATTGTATAAGTCGCATATTGGCGTGACCCAATCTTCGATGCCATAAGGTCGAAGTATCATCTATAGAGGTTAGACAAAGGGCGTCTTTTGGTGAGTTCCCCATTTTCATAATGTAAAGGCCATTTTTCCTAATTCCTTTTCCTAAGGTTATGCCATTTTTAATTATTTTGCTACCGGTTTCACTAAATAGTACATTGCACTTTTTATCGCAAATTTGACCTATGCTAAGAAGATTAAAACTAAGATTTTCTACGTGACTAACATCATTGATGGTGAGGGAGTTATGAGAAATCGTACCTTTGCCGATGATCTTGCTTTTAGTGTTACTACCAAACAACACGTTACCTCCATCAAAAGGTTTATAGGATGAGAAGAGATCTTTGTTTCCGGTCATGTGTCTAGTACAACCGCTATCTTGGATCCATTCATCCGGGTCAAGTTTCACCTTTTGACGTACCTCGTTTGAGTGAGCCATGAGACAAATCTCTTCTTTCTTTAAGTCATCTCCACTATCGCTCCAACTTCCGACAACAAATGCCTTTTATAACCAGACAAGTTTTTGGGGCAATCACTAATGAAGTGATTTGGATCACCACACTTGAAGCATCTTCGTTCTTCCTTTTTATCTTCCTTGATTTTTCGGAAGTTCTTTTTGTCGTCATAGGGTTGTCGGACAAACTTGCCTCTTCTTCTAAAGAATTTCTTGAAATCCCTTACGGCCATTGCATATTCCTCATCATTGCTATCCGAGGAAGATGTATCATCATCACTCAAGACTTGTCTTGCTTTGAGTGCGAGAGACTTGTACTTTTCTTTCTTGTTCTTTGCAATCTCCAAGTCCTTTTCAAGAACTATTTCATAGACTTTGAGGTTTCGTGTTGTTGATGAATGGCACCGGCAAGCCAGTTCTACAGTGAGCTTTTTAAGTTGATCTCCTAGATTTTTGATTTTAGTGTTTCTAGGGGAAGCTATAGTCTCTGTGTATCCTAATCCACACTTGTCTTTTGACGGTTTTTGCATTTTGACCATTTTTTGTAAAGATGAACTACTATTCTCAAAACTAGCTAGTTTTAGTTTTAGAGAGTTGACTTCTAATCTAAGTTCATTACAAGCATCACAATTGCTACTAGTTTCTTTACCTTTTTCTAATGTGTCTAGCTTGGTTTTAAGTTCGTTAATGGTCTTTTTGAGTGATTCATTTTTAGCCTTTAGATGTTTGTTTTGTTAATGATTCTAAGACTAATTTGACCAAGTTTGTCATACTATTTTTCCCTAGATTCGTTATCTAAAGATGAACTACTATAGTAAAGATTATCGGATAGTACCTCGTTTGAGTGAGCCATGAGACAAATCTCTTCTTTCTTTGAGTCATCTCCACTATCGCTCCAACTTCCAACAACGAATGCCTTTTGATCACCGGAAGAGTTTTTAGGGCAATCACTAATGAAGTGATTTGGATCACCACACTTGAAGCATCTTCGATCTTCCCTTCTCTCTTCCTTGATTTTTTGGAAGTTCTTTTTGTCGTCATAGGGTTGTCGGACAAACTTGCCTCTTCTTCTAAAGAATTTCTTGAAATCCCTTACGGCCATTGCATATTCCTCATCATTGCTATCCGAGGAAGATGTGTCATCATCACTCAAGACTTGTTTTGCTTTAAGTGCGAGAGACTTGTACTTTTCTTTCTTGTTCTTTGCAATCTCCAAGTCCTTCTCAAGAATTACCTCATAGACTTTGAGGTTACCAACAAGTTCGTCTAGAGATAGCTTTGACAAGTCTTTGGATTCTTCTATCGCCGTTACCTTTGGTCGCCATTTCGATGGAAGAGCCCTCAAGAATTTCCTAACATGGTTACGACTTGAAAAAGATTCATCAAGTGCTTTAAGAGAAGTAATAATGGTATTAAATCTAGAAAAGGCACAATCAATGGTTTCACATCGTCAAGTAATTGATACTCCATCATATTTTTGAACAAAAAGATCTATTTTATTATCTTTAACTTGTTTGTTACCTTGATGAGTAGTTATTAAAGAATCCCAAATATTTTGAGCCGTGTCACACATGAAAATTCTTTCATATTCCTTTTTAGGTAAAGCATTGTATAAAACCATTTTAGCTTCATCATTTTTAGAAAACACTTTATTTTGATTTTCATCAAGCTTTTTCATAATGAGTGTAAAACATCACCTTGCCATCCTTGTTTTAAAGGTAGGTTTGTAGTTACTCATGAGCTATGATATATCAAAGATCTTATCCTTAGACTTCACGTAAGTTTCAAAACGGTTTTTCTAATAAATAAAAAAAATTCGGCCTAGAAGTGAGGTGGTTTTTGCATAGATTGACTCTTCCTTTTAGCTTTTCCGAATCCATAATCGTTTAAAGATTTAAAATACAATTTATTTTAAAAACTTTGATAACCTAGCTCTTGATGACAATTGTGAAAAACTAGAAGGGCGGGGGGGGGGGGGTTGAATAGTTTTTCAAGATTTTTCGATCTTTTTGGATTTGTTTAACACTTTTGAAACTTTTTGTGAAGTGATCTAGATATTGATGTTTGACAATTAAGAAGTAAGAGATGTAAGAGTAAAGAAAAGATAGAGTATAGAAAGAGATCACCGGGACACAAGTATTTATAGTGGTTCGGCTACAAGGATAACTTCCTTGCCTTACTCCACTCCCCAAGCCACCTACTCGAGAGTTTGTAAAACACTAGTCACCGTGCTCCTTTCACTTGGCGGAGAAGCCTTCACAACGATGGTACCCTTTTATAGGTTACAAAGATGATCACCGAATTTCTCACACACGAGAATCGATGATAACACAACTACACTTGATGTACAACTAACAATATACCAATTAATCACAGCACAATGATCTTTTGAAAGAAGTAAGAAGAAGAATCAAGATCAAGACACTTTTGATGCGTGCTTGAAACTTTCGCGTATTTGGCAATTCCTTTCTTGAAGTGAATTACCTACATAAGAATTAGAAGAAGAGATGCTAGAGAGAGAGAGAGATCAGTTTATTAGAGAGATGATTAGATGAGAAAGGTGTGTGAAAACATAAGAAATGGCTTGGTATTTATAGCCACAAAATTTACTGTAGCCCGGTTCTTCCGGTGCTGTTGACAAAGGGCACCGACTTGCAAAACTAAGGGCACCGGCCTATGGTAACAAAATCCGAATTTTGATTTGCAAAATCCTGAGATATCATGTGTAATCTTATGAGATTTTCCTTGGATTTGCTGCATTTGAATATAAACTAAATGAAGAAATAAGTGTAAGATGATTTAAGATGATTTTGTGTAAAGTTAGGGTTTTAAAAAGATTTGTATACTTTTTCAAGTTGCATGTGTTTTTCTACAAAGATGAGAGATAGTAAAGAGATCATGTTTTGAGATGATAAGAGGTTTGAAAAGAACGGTGGAAAGAATGGTTATGTTTTGTCATTAATAAAATCTTAGACTAAGTTGATTGTAAAAAAGTTTTGTTTAAAACTGGTTTATTTGTATTAACGAATAAGGCTGAAGAAGAAACAAGTGCTAAGGAGGCTAAAGAAAGTAGTTATGAGGAGGCTGACAATATTATAGGTAAATAAAGTGGCAGCAATAAGGAGAAGACCAAGAAACCTAAAGTCCGACCAACCAGGGTCCAAACAAAACCCCAACGACATAATAGAATGGTGAACGTGGCTGAATTCTGGAAAACATTTGTTGTCTCAACAAGTCGAACTAGAAAAGGTGTTGGTGGTATGCTGGGAGAAATAAGTGGCCACTCTCGGGATAAACAGAAAACACAAGCAACGAGGAGAAAACCTTTTAATGAGCTAACATTTGGATCTAACGGTGGTTACAATTTAGGGCCTCATTTATGTTATCCTATAAGACGAGAATCTCAAAGAATGACTTGGGATTCGGGAACCATTTGAAGCAACACCTTGAGGACAAGGTGTTTTTGGGGGCGGGAGTATTGATATGAATCATATTAGTATTCTCGTATTTATCTAGTTAATAGATAAGTATTAGTATTATTTTATTAGATAATGATTAGGAATTAGAGTTTTCTTAGGAATGGAGTCTTGTTTAGTAATCTATAAATAGGGCATTAGGGATGTAACTTTCATTATGTTGAATGATAATTAATAGTTGACTTGCATAATCAATTGGGGGGTTGGTTTATCTCATTAATATAAACCATCGGGGGGGGGGGGGGGTGGGTTACCCCATTAATATAATCTATCTATCTTTTTGGGATTCGGGAACCATTTGAAGCAACACCTTGAGGACAAGGTGTTTTTGGGGGCGGGATATTGATATGAATCATAATATTATTCTCCCATTTATCTAATCAATAGATAAGTATCATTCTTTTAATCTCTTTAATCAATCAGTTCATATCAATTTTACGAGGACTTCACCCAAGAAATGGCGTAGTCCGTTGAGCATCCAGCTTTCCTAAAATGTTAGTTAAGAGTTAACAATTCCAAACCTGCAGCAGCACGACATTCAATATTCATCTATAAGTTAATGGATCGAAGTTTTGAGTGACCTTGGCGCAAACACAATCATAACTTGCTGGAAAAAAATGTGCATTCCAAAACATAACTTGATAACTATATTGACAAATGACTAATGGGTTATGGCATGATTAGAACTAAACGAGTCTTTTGACCTAGAGTGGAATTCAAATCATCTGATTAGAGATGGAATTTCACCCCATATACATATGTCGTCTTGACTAATGGGTCAACCATATTGAGAGTCGCCCAAATCTCTTTTCAAACCATATACTTCTCCAACTTAATCTAATAAATAAAAGTGTTTCCAAAACAACCCAAACCAGCCCTGTTTTGACCCGTTTCCTACCTCACTAAGACCTTGTTTTGCCGTCTTTACGTTTTAGTTAGCATGAATCCCCCTCTAAGTCGACTTGGCTATGGACTTATTCTTTGCTGCTGAAATCAGCTGAACATTCTTCGTGGCAGTGGCAGAGTTAAAAATTCAATGTATCACTTGTTGACTTGCATGAGTAGATAGCCTCAACATATACTATGGAAGCATAAAATTTAGTTAAGACATGTAGTAGTTAGAACGACTTGGTACGAGTACCAACTGTCAAGTGTCACACACATGAGTTTTTAGAGATAAGACGACTAAAAAACTTGAGAATATAACAATATCATATAGGCTGTTAGAATGTCGTATCATGTTAAATCAATCCAGCCTAGCCACGACTCAAGTATCTTTATTACAACTATGCTACATTTTAGGGGCACATCCCATTACTATAAATCAATAGGCTTACACTTTTAAAAATTTAGGTGCAATGCATATAAAGTAGGGCAAATTATAAAAAGTTAGCAACTTACCACGTTTTGCTATTGTGTGTAGGAATTTTTTTTTTGTTAAACAATCAATTAACTTTTGAATTTCGAATATTATGTGTATTTTTCCCACATGTAATGCCAATTTACCCTTCATGGTTAACATGTTGGTTAAAAAACATAAGGGTAAAATAGTCACCCACTACACACAATATTCGAAATTCAAAAGTTAATTGATTGTTTAACAAAAAAAAAGTTGTCTACACAAAATAGCAAAACATGGTAAGTTGGCTACACTTTTTAATAATAAGCAGGCCTCGTAATAGTTTCATCCATTACAACACCTAACACGTTTCTCATATGAAAATGAAATCCATGAGTCAGTGGCGGAGCTTGACCATTTCGTATGGGGGGCCAATTTTTTTTTTAAAAACGAACTACTTCAATAAAAGAAAGTCATACATAGTCATATAGAAACTAAAACAAAAGGCAATCACTAAAGCAAACAAATTACAAATCGGCTCGACGGCCTTTAAGCTTTTTGAATTCATCAATTAGTGATTCCGAGTCAAAATTTTCAGCAACTTCTTTTTCAATGTAAACCACCAAACTATCTGCAAGAAAATCATCTGACATCCTATTGCGAAGTCGGCTCTTGCATATCTTCATTGCTGAACAACAATTGACAAAACCCCAAAAACTATCTTACCAAAAATGAGTGATTAGTGAGCATTTGAGAGTTGGACACTTGGGCTTGAAAAGAACAAATTAAAACTTGCATAATCAAAATTCTATCAACAAATAGCTAAAAAAATAAAATAATAAACAAATCAATGATCTTCACATTAAGCATTTGAGCCTACCGTCTATGGATCATGGATAATGGATTAAGCCTTTGCGGTTGTACCGATTCAAAGAAAAGAGATAACCTCCGTCTTTTGGGTTTCTCTTTTTTATTTGTTGACTGTTTCTCACATGACACTCAACTACTTAAATATGTCACGTTTTATTAGTAAATTGGTATCATTTTCTAAAGGCCCACAAGTAAATATTACAGTATTATTAAATCATAAAGTTATAAAATTTGCTAATAACAACAAAAACTTTAAGCATTTGAGCTTGCCTATATATGGTCTATGGACACATCACATTTCGTCATCATGATTGTATGAAATGAATTTGTCAAACAAAATCTTCGCATATTATCATCACTAGTAATTGTTTTCAGTGAGTTTTCGATGGTGTTTAGTTTGTTAAATTTACTTGAAGTTACATATATATGAGAGACAATATACATGGGCCAAACGGAAAATGCAATCTATGCAAATTTGTCACTGATAACCTGGACATCGTGCAAGTTGCAAAAAGCCTAAAACTGATCCACCATTACATGAACGAAGATTGTAAGCCCTGAAATACGAACGAAGTCCATGAAATACTAACCTCTTTGCCCTTTCCTTATATTGAGATACCAGCTATGAATACGGGGTACACGTACACCTATCCGATATTCATAGTGGAACCGTATGCTTACCTGCAATCTCTGGTGTAAAAGCTCATCTATTATCAGACGTGTCGACGAAAGTGGGAATGGAATGAAAATGAAGTATGAAAGATGCAGCTCAAACACAACAACATATTTACATCTATTATAGTAAGGGGGTACACACGTACAACTATCTGATATTCATAGTGAACATTCCTATCTGATATTCATAGTGGAACACTTTCAATCATACCAACACTCCTTAGCCTTTTGACTCCAGTTGCGCCCATAGGACCATCATGCCCGCATGAACTCACGACAACCTTTGCTTCCATCACATTAGGGTCCATACACGATTGTGTGTCGTGGTTCATTGTTACAAGAGCCCAGTTAGTGACCACACCAGCAACTCTTCCTTCTTGGATGATTAAGTCCTCAGCTGCAACAGCGTTGAAGAGCTTCACGTTGGGACGGGCTAAGAGCTTACTCATGATGGTGGATGTGAATAAGGCGGCATGTTTGATCACGACGTAGTCTTCTTGCTCGTCGTACTCGATTTCTAGCTCTTCGAGGAAGCGGTGTGCTGGCTTGCGGACAACCATGGTGGAGAAGAGTTGTCCTCCTAGCCATGCACCACCTCCTGGGCTCACAGATTGTTCAATTATCGCAACCTGGCCAATAGTATTAATAACAATTTAGGATTGAACTTTCGAAGCTTTCAAATAACATATTCTTCAAACAATCACACCTAATAGCTGTGACTAACATCTTTCACAGTGTGGGGATGTTTTTGTAAAAGATTTTGTGAACAGTTAATAATGTTTTGACTTTCACAAAAAAAGATAAGCAAATAATTAAGGTTCTTGAATAAACTCATACAGATAAGCTATTGTCATATATGGGTTTTCTAGTCCTAACTTAATTACTTGAGTGACATACTTATAGATCATCGATCACAAAACAAAAGTAAGTTACTTCAAATAGTACTTATATAGTACCTACAAAGGTATGTTACATACTTACATCATATGAAAATATAAAATACTCATGAGTCATGACAGTAAACATTAGTTTGTTACAGTTAGCCAGATGCAATTTTCTTGATCATGATACTAGTACAAGTGAATAAAATTAACTAGCACAAGTAAATATAATATGTACCTGAACATTGGGGTTCTTACTGAGCTCATAAGCACAAGACAAACCAGCAGAACCAGCACCACAAATAAACACATCAAGTTCCCAGTATCAGACATGTAAAAAATGTTGTAATTTGACCCACATTCAATGAGTACCGACAGGAGGCCAAAGAGCAAATTTGGAGTAGAATCAAAGTGACAGAAATACATTCCACCAGGTAAACAAGTCATGTCTTCATATACATAAACCACCACTATACGAACAAAACCCGGCTATATCTAGCCAAGACCCGACTAGACCCGGCTATATCCGGCCAAGACCCGGATATTCCGGCAACGACCCGGCTGTATCCGGTTAGACCCGGCCAAGACCCGGTTGTAACTGGTTAGACGCGGCCAAGACCCGGCTGTATCTGGTTTGATCCGGACAAAACCCGGCTATATGTGTAATATTTTAGTTATTAGTATTGAACTATTGTTGTTGTTTCAAGTACAATAGCAACAAGCTGTTTGAAGCTTAGCTTTTTAAAGCTGTCTGCTAAGCTTATTTAGATCATCTACGGAGAGAAATAAGTAAAGCTTGATCCTTTTGTTGTGCTTTTTGAGACAAGTTTCAGTCATTTCGTGGTTTTGTATATTTTAGTTTGTGAAATGATGTTTTAATCACAGAAAAAGATAATAATGCTTTGACTTTCACAAAAAAAGATAAGCTACACTTGCACTCGTTTGACTCGTACTTCTCACCAGTGATGGTCTTACTTGGAGGTTTTAGGCTCACTAAGCTATCCACGATTGATATTTACGTTTGAGCTTTAAAATGTTATTGTTATGTTCTAGTTGCAGAAAACTTGTACTTGTAACTAGTAGATCGAAATAAATACATTTTTGTTTGGTTAAAATCAAGACACTGAGGGACAAAGTGAGTAGTAACAAGCTCAAAATGGGTAGGTTTAAGAAATTCGGCTATTTTGAAGAGCTGAGTTGATGACACCTAAATCCACGGATGTGGTTTTTAAACGTACTGGCTTTGCAATCCAAAAAGGGCTAGCGGTGTAGCTTGTTGCCCGTTTGCCTTCCACCACTATGTAAATCCTTTTATTAATTAAAAGTATGAGTTGATGATACTAGAGTATATATTATAGTCTTCATCTCTCAAAGGAATGTTGCTATAGTTTTACACATCTGATCTGCCTGCCATTTCTTTTCTAAGTTCAAAGGTTGTAAAAAGTGCTTACTATTACCTTTAGGAGGAAGGCCATGCAATCATCAAACTGTTTGTTAATGCGATCTACTTCCTTATCACACCTGGCATTATTTGCAGAAATCGTTCCATCACTGCATAATGTCAGCTGAACAAACACAAGTCCAGCGCTAGTAAGTATACTGTTTATCCGGCTTGCAATGAATGCCTACCGAACATCATAATAGAGGACATCACAGAACATTAAGACTTTTTAAAGTCATGCTGATACGAACCGGATCGATTATAGAATAAAGATAAGAAAATAAAAAAGATAGATGGTTTATGTTAATGCGATAAACCGACCTCCCGATTTTATATTAATGAGATAAACTGACCCCCCAATTGATATAAAAAACAATAAACAAAACAATACTTAATATTCATTCCCCATGACAATTACAATCCTAATCCTCTATTTATAATAAAGATGCCCTAGACTTATTGACTAAGAAAATGTAATAAAGGAAACTATTAAATAGTTTGACTAAGACAATATAATAAAGGTAACTAAATAAATATTAATAAGGAAACTATTAAATAGGTTCTTATCAATACTCCCGCCTCCAAAAACACCTTGTCCTCAAGGTGTTGCTTCAACATTCACCTCCTGTAATTCCTGGATCCCAAACTCTTCTTTTGACTACCCTCCTCTCATGTTGGTCATCAGGCCTAAAATGTTGAAACACATGATTGTTCATGATATTTGATTCTATAAAAGAATTCAGGAAAAAATTCCATTTCATTTCTGATGGATGGTGATTGATCCCTGGATTCCACGTTACTCTATCTTCTCCCCTCCCTGGATCACAATGAAGCCCAATAATAAGTTCCAGCCCAAAAATCTGTCCACCCAAGTGTCGTTTTCGTTTTCTTGGCCCATGGGAAGGCACATCCTTCTCTCGTATACGTGACTGATCCCCTGCCCAAGTCGGGTTCGTGCTGTCTTGGCTATTCGCTGATTCGAGAACCCCGACACATGTGCAAATGTCTTCTGTATCCAAATCCTTAAGTGTGCTGTCAGTTAGTGGTAGGTTTTTCCCACCACATTCATCAGCAACTTCTGTAACATGAGCACCTTTAAAACAATTGTCTTTTACCTCCTTGCCACTGAAACTTTGCCCACTATTTTCTTCAAAGCGCGGGATAGTGGCGGGAAGGGTGGTGGGTGATTGTCGGGCTTTGAGAGCACTCATGATTTCTGCGAATTGCCGATCCGCTTCAACCTTGTTTTTCTCAATCGTTTCTTGCAACAAAGCCCATAGTTTCGCTGCCTCTGAGTTGATTGCAGCCTGATCGATCTTTAACTGTTCCAGCTTCGCCTCCAAATCAGTTACCTTCATCATCGTGAACCAACAATTCCTTGTTATCTTTTTTTTGAAACCCTAGAATCAAAACAGCTCTGATACCAATTGATACGAACCGGATCAATTATAGAATAAAGATAAGAAAATAAACAAGATAGATGGTTTATGTTAATGCCATAAACCGACCCCCCGATGGTTTATATTAATGAGATAAACCGACCCCCCAATTGATAAACAAACAATAAACAAAACAATACTTAATATTCATTCCCCATGATAATTATAATCCTAATCCTCTATTTATAATAAAGATGCCCTAGAATTATTGACTAAGAAAATGTAATAATGGAAACTATTAAATAGTTTGACTAAGACAATATAATAAAGGTAACCAAATAAATATTAATAAGGAAACTATTAAATAAGTTCTTATCACATGCTTCCCATTGTACAGAAACAAAGCCAGTTAAAAAGAAAAATTTACTGACCAGCTTATCTGGAACTAAAAAACATTGAAGCTGAATTGACAGTAAGTAGTCCTCATGCACTTCAATCACTTCATCAAAAGATTCTGCTCCTGCCATACCTTTACATAACTCACGCCATGCGCTGTGGTATTTTTAAACCATATAAAAAACATGTATGTATAATAAGGTTCCATAACATATTGATGAAATGCATTTACGAAATGAAGTAGTTTTTGCTCCACCAGCCATCTATTCTTCCGATTGTGCCTCTTGTTCCTGGAAAGATACCATAATTCACTTTGATAAACACACATACAAAAAAAAATACACACAAAACCCTAGGCGCTTTTCGACCGCCACTACAACGAGATTTCGGTCTTGTTCTTTTCACTCGTTCTTCTTATAATCTATTTTAGATTGTTTGATTAACGGATCCAAAGGATCTGATTGGTTTCTTTGTTGTGTGGCATCCCTTTTGTTCTCATAATTGCTAAATTTTCTGATTCGTTCTATTTGTGTGGTGTTGGATCGAAACCCTATTATCCTTATTGAGATCATTTTTTTAGGGTTTCAATCTTGTTTCTGGTCATAAATCCTACCCTACTTTAGCCTTTCATGATCATATTCATCATCTGTGTTCTGATCTTTTCTGGATCGAACATCTGTTATTATGGTTTCGGTTTTTTATGAGGTTTGTGGGTCGAAACCTCTTTTCTTCTTGATCGATTTCTACTCTTTTGGTGAGTTTGTTTGTTCTTAGGGTTTCGACTACGGTTTCTGGTGACCCTAGTACATCCTTAAATATGTTAAATCTGCTTTAACATTAGGTACTGATCTTTATAGATCGGTATCTTTTTGTTAGGGTTTGGTTTTATTGTCGATCTAGGGTTGGTTTCTTTTTTATGGAATAGGGAAGTGGTCTCTACGCATATTGATTTCGAAAGTACATGGTTCGTGAATTGGTTGTGTTGGTGCTTGATTTGTGTTTGAAGTTTGGTTGGAAGTTACACAGCGACTTGGTCCTTATTGGTATTATCTTTCAAGAACCCTAGTTTGAGGGTTTCAATAATGTTGCGGTTTCATTGCATGGTGTGGCTGTGTGTTAGTGATTGGTTATGATCCGTTGATTTTGAGTTTTTACATCTTGGGTGATGATGTGGATGCGATATTGGTGATGATGCAAATTGTTTCGACGGCTGGGCGAAACCTTTAGTTTTTAGGGTTTGTTTCTTTTACGAGGTGACTGGATATGGGGATCCTCATCGTTGAGTTTTGCTTCTATCTTGTCTTGTTCACTGTTGAGGCATCAATTTATTGCTAGATTCACCTGGAAGTTGTTGATTGCGTATATGGTACAAGATTGGTTATGTTGATGCTTCATGATAAACTATGGTATGTACGTTTACTGTTGAATGCATCATAACCACACACGGTTTGTATGGATATCATGGGGTGTGGATAATGAAGTTGATTTGGTGGTCATTGCTGATTACCTACGTCGAATGCAAGATCATGCCTATTGTAGGTGTGGTTACATACATTGATTCATTATCCTTTAGGTTTATTTCCTATGATATGTGGCCATTTGGATATTGGCTGTTAAGCCATTGGAAGTATGTTGCCTTCTAGTCTGTTTGCACTCTAGCTGATACGCTACACAACAACAGATTTGAAAGGTGTCAATGTAGAAGTGGTGATAAGAACTCATGGACTGTTATGGTGTTTATTTTATTTATTGTTGGTTCTTATTTTGGTAGTCATAAGAATGGTTTGTCATTCTTATGCCGGGAATAGAGTAGTAGCAATTTTGTCGCTTGAAAGTGTCCATGTTTGGACTGAGATAAGGGACTTCACCCTTATCCTTTGTACTTCAATGATTTTTTAGTGTAATACAATTTACCGGGGAAACCCTTTACCCAAAAAAAACACACATACAAAGGAAAAACACGTTATTAGAATGAAAATTCTTAAGAAACCACATCTTAAACTTTTCATACCATGATTGTAACTTGATCTTCATATTGTTTAGGATCTCTGAAGTGAACTTAAGTCTCTTGTCTTGGGCGTTCATAAATTGTAACTAAAAATTTTGAAGCGCTACTGCAAATGGCACATTAAGAAGCCCGCACGCAACGAGAGGGATTAACCCCAAAAGAACACCAACTCCTACTACAAATAATAGAATACCAATGGCTAGAAATAACTGAGCGAACGAAGTCCACTAATTACCAACCTCTTTGCCCTTTCCTTACATTGAGATACCAGCTATGAATACGGTGTTGGATTTTAGATCTAATTAACAATTTAACATATCACGAGTATGCAACGGAAAGATCAAACACGTATAGAATTATGTAATTAACAAAGGATTGAAGTGTATACCTTTTGCACGAAATGATACACCGATTTAATAGGTAACCGTTAACACTGTCTTCAATATACGCGTGTGTATAATACCACGCGAAACCACCAAGATCTAAAACAAGATCTCTCTAAGCTTCCACACATAATACGTTCTTAGCAAACAATGTGTATGCTAGTACTAATAGTGAATAACCAAACGATCTCTTCGTCTTTGAATCAATCAACATACGAAGCACCTTCTTGAGATTAAATCACAAAACAAACAACCCTTAACAAAAACCCTAAAGGGTTGTTTGTTTTATCACACGACAAGGAGGAGGAAAAACCGAAACCCTTTGTGGGTTTTGGGGCCGGTCAAACACCAAAGGGAGACAAGGGAGAGGTTTAGGTTTTTTTTGTTTCAAGATATGATTTACAAAACACCCTAAGACCTCCTTTTATAGTCCTTGTAATCTTGGTGGAAAAGAAAGCAATCTCCTTCTATATACGTCGTATCTCTTTAGTTGGATACGGCATATTGGTGAATTTTCAAAAATCTTTAAATGTCTTCGTTTTAGCTCCAATTTATGCGCCTTTTAGCTTATCTTCACAAAACACTCCTGAATTACTTCATTTATCAACTTTAAAGCGATTAAGTTCCAAATAATGCAATAATTATATAAAAGTTAGCAAAATAGATGGGATAAATGATATAATAAAGTGACGTTATTTGATGTCATCAGATAACTAATGTCTTGAAGATAATAAATTCTTTAGGATCCAATTTGTCAAATGTTCCATTGTATTCTAATTCTCTTGTAGATTGTACAACTCATCCTATTCATTGTTGAATCTGGATGCACAAAGAACATGACTGGGAATCTCAAGTTGTTGTGGAATTTTGTTGAATAATATCTGGGTACGGTATTGTTCGGAAATGATCAATTTGTACCAATTCTTAGTTATGGGGATTTGGTTCAAGGAAATGTTACGATCAAGAGGGTTTATTACGTTGAAGGCCTTAATCACAATTTATTCTCCGTTGGTCAATTCTAGGATGCGGATATGAAAGTTGCTTTTAGAAAATCTACATGCTTTATTAGAGATTTTTAGGGAAACGATCTACTTATGGGTACTCATGGATCTAATCTTTACACAATAGCTCTTCAAGATTCATCTTCACCAACTCCAATCTGTTTCCTAGCAAAGGCTTTACCAACTCAAGCATGGTTATGGCATCATAGACTTTCTCATCTTAACTTCGATACCATCAATCTGCTTTCAAAGAATGATATTGTGAAAGGCTTACCAAAGTTGATGTTTGTAAAGGATCAACTGTGTTTATCTTATGAAATAGGTAAATCAAAAAGAAGTTCTTTCAAGTCATTAACCATTACAAGATCGAAGAAACGGTTAGATTTGCTTCGCATGGACTTATGCGGTCCCATGCGGATTGAAACCATCAATGGAAAGTAATACATTCTGGTGATTGTCGATGACTATTCAAGATACACATGGACTCTCTTTCTGAGATCCAAGGATGAAAACTCCAGAAATACTTAAAGACTTTCTAAAGATGATTCA
>BQNB010072817.1:3883-22774 GCA_026074375.1 Tanacetum coccineum
TCATCAAACCCATCACAATCCAGCCACGAATGGAAAAAGCGAAAAGGAATAGGCCCGTAGTCAGCTTTTGCTTCCTTTAAAATAATAGGCTTATGGTCTGGAACTCCTTTGTCAAGAATGGTACCCGCCAAATCAGGAAATCGCTCCAATAACCCTTCCGAAATCAGGAACATATCAATCTTGCTCATCTTTGTGGCCAAGCTATTAACCCAAGTGAATTGATATCCACCAAGAGAAACATCAACAAGATCATTCTCCATAATGAAATTATTAAAACTTTCCGCCATATTTATGTTAACTTCTGACCCCATTCTCTCCTCTGGAACTCTAACAACAATAAAATCCCCCATAATTATAGACTCCCCATTAAAACGCGATATGAGAATCTGAAGACGATACCATAATAAATTTTTTGCATTAGCATCTTGAGGAGCATAAACCGTTATGAATTGCGTTCGCAAATTACCAATCTTCCAAACTCCTTCCACCGCAACAAAATGATCATGAGAAACAATCTGGCTCTTAACAAACATTTCCGGATCCCAAACACACAAAATACCGCCAGAGAGACCTCTAGCTGACGAAGAAGCAAAATCAAATCTAGAATTCCACCACACCATTCTCACCGTCATCAAATCCATACGACTCATTTTAGTTTCCTGCATCCCTAAAACATTAATCTAGTTATCATTAAAAAGTTTTTTAACCCATCCTCTTTTATCATCGCTTCCTAATCCTTGGATGTTAATGGAGAGACGGTTCATTTAAAACCATTCGCTCCAATGTCATTGATTAATTTTTCCATATCATCCGCACACCCATCCATGTCAATACCAAGCGCCTTATCAAATTGAATGGCTTCCTCTAACCTGTTTAAAATCGAAAATCCAACAACATTATTGGGTTGCGAGCATCTAAACGAATCCGCCAAATTCTGAGACTTTTCGTTGTAGTTTTCCCCACCCGAAGTAGTCCTCCACCTTTCCCTCTCGTTTTGCTGATTGATTGGCGAAACCTCATCCAGCTGGTCATTTTCCACCGCTGTTGTTGCCACGGCTGGAGTAAAGCCGGGAGGGAAATCCGGATTACTCTTATCAGTCCCGTGTTCCTTGTCCTTGGTATTCCTAATTACTAGATTCATTTACAATTGTTTTACTTTTAATTGGTGACTGTATTAAGCTATATATTTACCCCTCAACTAATCATTATGAAGATTGCCACAAAATTATTAATTGTGAGTATATGTGAAGTATAAGATGTTCTATTATACTTAAATTGTGTCATTGGATGCTTTTATTTGTTTGCATGTGAGACATTTGATTAGTTGATTAATGACATACTTTATATATAAATTTTGCTTTATTATTTGATAATGTTATAAGTTAATGTGAATATTAGATTAAAGTGTGTGTAAAAGACATAACAGAGTTAATCGAGAAAATGTGAGCTCTCTATAATATTCGACTTTTATATATAAAAGGTGCAATTCAAGCACATGTAGTCATAAAGTAGAAGTTTATGAGCCAAGATTATTGTTGTAATTGGCATGACCGGTTGGACCATCCCGGGTCAATGAAGATGCGATATGTATAAAAGAACTATAAGTTTCTTGAAAGATAGATTTGATTGTTCTCATTGGAAGTTAAGTGTTCATCTATCATCACCAATTTAAAGTAAGGACTTTGTCCGATAAAGTTTTGGAAATAATATAAAGGGGATGTATGTAGGCCTATACATCCGTCATGTGGATCATTTTGAGTTTTAAAATTGATGCATCGTCAAAATGATCATCAAATACGCAACTTAAAGTTAGCGCGATTAGTGGCTCGATGTGAGCATGGTTTTCTAAATAAAATTATTGAAAATGGTGGTGAATACTTCTAAGTATTGGGCGATTACTGGAATAAGTGTTGAACTTAAAGGTAGCTCATGTTCATACACGAATTGCTTTTGTTAAAACGTTTTTAAAACGTCTTCAGTTGATTGCAAAGTCAATAATCAAGAGAACAAAAGTTTTAGTTTATGAGGCATGTAAGTTTTAGTTTATGGGGCATGTTATAACATATGAATTCGCATCTTGCCAACAATTTATTATGAATCCTCCTCGTTATAATGGTTTTTGGTCACAAACCATATAGTTCCCATGTGAGATATTGTAAATGTGCGATATATATCATAGTAAATCCACCACAACGCACAAAATGGGATGTTAAGAGTGATAATTCATTCAGGGGGGGAATGAGCAGCGAGGAATTTGGAATGAATTAAGATAATATAAATGTTGATCCTCACACTAATGAATATGAATTTGAAGTTCAAGGGACAATTTATATTCTAGATCTAGTAATTGCCAGACAAGTAACCTAAATGAAATGACTAAGATCATATATACGCTGCTAATGCTCCAATTACAATGTTTGTCCCAGTAGTAAGAACCATAAAATGGTAGTGAGTCTATGGCACGTATGCAACGTGATAGACTAATCGATTCCAATTAAAATCCTCGAATGAATAAATAAAATGGAGCAAGAAAGTTAAGATGGTCAAATCGAGGTAATAAAGACCCCATAACACTCAAAGAGACACTAGACACGAAGGTAATTGAAAAACCTCGGGTACGTGAAAAACTATGAGATCTCAATAAACGATATAATGCGATGTCTAGTAGAATATGGAATCGAAAAATAATGAATCGACGTCGATAGTATTATATAAGATAATGGCCATGGTAATGATTATGTAAATAAATAAATAGCGTTATAATCATGGTGAGGATCAGGGAAGAATACCTGCAGGAAGTGCAGATGTTTAAATGAGCGGCCAAAAAATGTAAAGACGCAAAGAAATAATGAAAGATTGAAGTCTCTAGTGACGAGACATGGTTATAAGAAGACATGTTCTCATATGGTGGATCAAATAATGCATTAATACTTTATAAGTCTGGCAATATAATAAGTAATCGTTATGCGTCTAAAAGATAAATGAATAGAGCTCATGTGATGTTAAGATTTTAGTACTGGATATAAAATGTATGAAGCATGCTAGTGAATTTTAATTCTTAAGCGTATAAGAAAAGTTCTCGAGAACACTGCTTGATTGTATTGAATTAAATATGTTTTGGGCATATGTGTTATAATCACATTGGTGTGTAGTATTGTGCCAAATAAAGAATTTTGCCTATGATACTTCATAAAGAGATATGAATTTGGATATGTTTTAAGTTTCATAAAATTTGATTTTATGATTGTAAAATTGATTGAATGCATAGAAATTGAATTTGAAACAAGACAAAGTTTGTCTTAGTTATGAAATTAACATCTTAAGGATGAAATCTATGTGCATCATCAAAGATAAAGTTATATCTTTATATGGATAAACAACTCTCATGTTTATGAGGTCACATGATGTTGAAAAGACTTCCTTGATTTATAAAGATGATGATCACAATATCGATTTAGATATGTCATACTAAAATGTATATGAACCATTAAATTTTCGCAAGTGGTCATACATGGTGTTGGTAATGAATAACTTGTAAAGTTCGATGATATACTTGAATGAGATGTATGACGTATGGATATGCGAACAACATGTGTAGAGAATATTTATTCACTTGATTCTATCAAGACACTTTAATGTGCATTTCAGAGACTAATTGAGCTTAAGTGATGTGATCATCAGGGGGAGAGAACATACACGTTGCACTCTTTTTTCCTTGACCATGGTTTTGTCCCCACAGGGTTTTCCGACAAGGTTTATAATGAGGCAACATCCCCGAGCGTATAAAGGATTTATGTACTCTTTTTCTTTCACTAGATTTTTGTCCCACCGGGTTTTATCTAGTAAGGTTTTAACGAGGCATATTCGTCAAATGGACATCCATGGGGGAGTGTTATGGATAAATATGAAATGGATGTCCATATATTTTAATATTGGTAGTTATCTTATTAGATTTGTATCTTGTGGAATACTCCATCTTGTATCTATATATACATACCTCCATTGTGAGATGAATAATACAATTCTCCATTCTCTCTATCTTCTTGTTATTGTTTATTGTTCTTTACTTTATTACTTCACAACATTACTACCATTATGCGTACCGGAAGTTTTTTATAGGGTTAATTGTTTGAAAATTTGTCATACTTGCCACTTTTTACTATTTTGTGTACTCAACTTTTTTTTTATTGTGTGTACTGAACTTTCAAACTTCGATCATTGTGTGTATTTTGTGACCATTTTACTCTTAGTTTTTTTAAATTTTGAAAGGTAAAATGGTCATTTTACATGGCAGCATAGTTACAAAATACACAATGATTGAAATTTAAAAGTTCAATACACATAATAAGAAAAAAAGTTCAATACACACAATATCAAATAGTGGCAATTATGATACATTTTCAAGCAAATAACCCTTTTTATATCTTATTATAAGTTTTGCGTATGTCATTGGAAAAACATATGTGAAGATGACTTCAAAGAAATTGTCTAATCATTCAGCTCCTCCTTGTAGTTGGTTCTAATAGATAGTTAATTGGTTATATTAGTGATACATAGTTTGTACTTTTACCTATATATATATAACCTTTTTTAATCAAACCCACAACATCAAAGCAATTTTACTCACAAAAGAACAATCCACCATGCTTAAATTAATACATCAAAGCAAAAAATAAAGATCTCTAATTAGTGGTCCCCACATTGACATGCAAAAAAAATACTAATAAACACAGAACATATATATTTTAACAATCATATTCTTCAAAACATGCATAAACATACAAGAACATGCATGTGATGATGGTTATGTTAACAGAGATGATTATACTATAAATGAGGATGGACACTGTGAATATTACCTCTAACTTTAATGATGAACGATGATGACGAAATTAGGGTTTCAATAAGGTGTTTTCGGGGTTAGGAGAAGAAGTAGAAACGAAGTGTGAGATTGGTGGTGGGTCGTTATGATTTGTGTTTGACATGATTATGGAAATGTAGTCATGAGGATTTGGTCACTTGGTGAACTAAAATGGTGAACTTAGACAGATGAAAATATTCTCTGGTTTTATTTCTGATGTTTGGGATAAGCATCAGAGATAGAGTATTAAGGGTGTCTGAGATGTTTAGGTGCCCGAGATCTTTTTCTGTGTTGTATCCGATATGGTTGTATCTGAGATAGTTGTTGTATGTCGAATATATGTCTTGTTTGTATAAAGGGGATAGGAAATGTCTATTCCTTTGGTATATTTTGATGTAATTTTCTTGTTATCTAATAAAAGTTCACCGGTTCAACAAAAAAAAGTGTGAGATTGGTGGTGGGTCGTTATGTTATGCCAACAAACATCTATTTAAATCAAACTAGCAAGTAAGGGCGCGTTTTGTTTAGAGTAGGGTTGGTTTTAGATTTAGATTTGAATAAGTGTTTGGATTAGGATTGATTTGAATATTAGATTTGGATTTTGATTACTCCTAAACCCCATGCCAAATCCTACCAACCTAACACTTCCTAACTTCTAATCCTAGTGTTTTTATATTCTCGTTAACAAGCAACTAGCATTTGTAATTATTTAAACGTTTCAATTCAAACACGCTATTTTTAGCAACATTTATGGATAACTAGCATTTACTTCTTTTTACCAATGCCAGTTTCTGCTACCTCAAAAAAACTGAACGGAGCAACAACAAAAAACTTTAAATCAAAATAATGACAAAAGGAAAATAAACATATTAGATATATGAAATAACATGATGGTTAACAAAGAAGGCACAGTTTTATTTATATATAAGGTAATATATAATAGAGTTAAGTACATAGATCGTCCTTGTGGTTGTCCCGAAATTGCAAGTTTCGTCCTAAAAGTTCGAAAATTACACTAATCGTCTCTGTAGTTGTTCATTTTGAGTTGACTGGTCCTTTGACCGTAACTCCATCCATTTTTTCGTTATCTTTTTGTTTTGTCAGGGGTATTTTTGTCACTTCATAGCAAATAGTTAATCTTAAGGACCAAACATGCAACATTGAGTATTAAACTTCCACTACCACCCATCACCCTCACCACCACCGTCACCCACAACCATCTCTAAACTTTCCCCCACCATTCTATCTTCCAAACCCTCCCAAATAACCAACTCTGAACACAAACATCCATTGAGTGATCGCCGCTATAAGGCAACCAGCCACACACCCCTCCAGTAGTCAAGGGACGGAACTTGAGCAATTTTCTTAGGGGGCCTAAATCATCGTAAGTTTGAGATGAAAATCATAATGTATATGTACCAAAAACAAAAACAAGAAATGCACACTAATTCGGAAAAAGGGCAATAAGCTTTCCCATGATTGTCATAAACATTCAAGTATTTAACTCCATTAACTCGGTTCACAAGAGTAAAACATAAAAAAAGCAATAAGCTAAATAATTTAAAAAAGGAGCAAAGTGATGTAAAACAGAGGATTGAACCAAGAGCAAAACATACAAAATAAGAGACAATAAGCTAAATCGTTCAAACTTCAACGACAATTCATTCTTAAATAAGCTAAATCATTCAAAGTAACAATTCACATAATAAATTAATTAAGGGTTATAAAAAATAAAATAAAACACATACCTTGATTGGTTTAGAGTGGTTACCGGAGGGTTTAAATACCAGAGCAAGAAAATTAACCTTTGATGATGATGATTACATTCAGTTTTGTTGATTCAGATGACAATATCAGAAATATAACTGTTTGATTCCATTTAGTATAAGTCTACACTAAAAATTTTCCTGTAACTTTCACATATAGCCTGATCATAAATTCATAATTCCAAATTGTGTTTTGAGAGATTAGATGGAGATTAATTGTAATTGTAGCCGAAGCCTATACTAAAAGCTCATGTAAGCTTTGTCTACTCAACTCAAGGTTGTGTCGAATTTTGTATACATACATATTGTAAAATGTTTGCATGTTATCATTTTAATCAGGAGCATACACTTTTCAAAGTGTTATGAACTTGCTCTATTGAATAATTTAGTTGTGTGACGAATTACTATATCAGTTGTTAGGCTATGATTGATAGCTTATAGGAAACAGATTCTATAAGCCCTTGTTAATGTATCCTCTGCATGTGATGAATCGGGCTATGGCTATCTTTCAAATAAATAATCAGAGTCTGTGTTCCCCTGTCCTATTCTAATTATTGTGTTAGATTTACCAAAAAAAGAGTAGAAAAAGCAGGTTTTGGACACACCCAACCTTCTATCGCGGGTTAGAAATACATTGCATATTATTTTAGGACTTGGTGTAGCAGTAGGTTGTTAGCAGAAATCTTGCTAACAAAGTTTGAACATTTATTGATTGTGCCACCTGAACTTGTTTTGTATTGGGGAGCAGTTTCTTGGATAGCATGCTGATATGCCTTGCATCTTCGAAAATGTGAACTAAAAAACTGTTCATACGTCATCTTTGTTATTTTCTATTTTCGTTGTCGGTCGTCACTTATCAATTAATTGAAAGTGTACATGCTGATATCATGACCTTAGCTTCTGTCACATGTGTTTGGAAAACGGCTTTCCTGCTTTCTTACACAAACCCTCTCGGGTGTCTGATCTGAGGGCTCACAAGAACAAGAAAAAAACATAGAGAACCTTTTGCACCCTAAACTAATATATTGATTCTTTTTGTAACATAACTTCATATATGGTTTTTTATATATTAAATCTTGATGCTTAAAGTACTAATTGCTCATGAGATATTATAAAAATCTGAATTACATAAATTGTGTGTTAGCTTTCTCATTTGTTGCAATGTTATTGTATATGTCATTGTTGATCTAGACTTATAATAGCATCTAATTATGTCCTATGCAGATGAATATATAAATTAGATTATGGGTCACAAGAAGCTAAATAAAAACTTCATAAAGCAGCAGTGGTGTGACAGTGTGATAGTAGTTTGATCATCATGTTAGAGGTATCAATGTAATGTGGATCTGCAAACGATAATATATACAACATGTAAGTTGTTGATTTGGTGGATGACGGTGGTGGGTGACGGTGGTGGTGAGGGTGGTGGGTGGTGGTGGAAGTTTAATACTCAATGTTGCATGTTTGGTCCTTAAGATTAACTATCTGCTATTAAGTGACAAAAATACCCCTGACGAAACAAAAAGATAACGAAAAATTGATGGATTTACGGTCAAATGACCGGTCAACTCAAAATGGACAACTACATGGACGATCAGTGTAATTTTCAAACTTTTATGACGAAACTTGCAATTTCGGGACAACCACAAGGACGATCTATGTACTTAACTCTATATAATATGCAAACAATGCCTTGTATCTCTCCATTTTAATTAAAAATATCATATTTATCCAAGAGAAAAGTTCTATGTAGAACACTATCTAATCAAAGAACAATCCACTTCATCTCAATCATCCATTTTATTTCCATCTAATGGTTTAGATTAATTTTTATTTTTATTTAATTAAAAAACCCACTTTCATCCTATTTTTTTAAAATTAAATATCTCACAAACCGTTAATCGTTACGCAAAACGAAACATACCATCGCGACGAGAATTAAATCATCTTTCTATAGAGGGGCACTTCTATATACTTTCGAAGAACTTTTTTTTCGATTATTTTTTTGATTCACGTCTGAAAAAATCACATGTGATTTTACGAAATCACATGTGATTTTGATACAAATCACTATGTGATTATTTCAGACGTGAGTTGAAAAAAAAATTTGGAAAAAAAAAGTTCGTTCGAAAGTATAATAGAAAGTGCACTCTATAGAAAGATAAAAAAAAATATCGTCGCCGATTTACTTTCGACGAACTTTTTTTCCGATTTTTTTTTCACTCACGTCTGAAAAATCGCTATAATGTGATTTGTGATACAAACACATGTGATTTCATTAAATCACGTGTGATTTTTTCAGACGTTACTGAAAAAAAAAATCAAAAAAATAAGTCGTTCGAAAGCTATTATAGATGTGCCCTTTATAAAAAAGATAAAAAAAATACTATAGTCGCTGATACTTTCGACGATCTTTTTTTCCCATTTTTTTTCAATCACGTCTGAAAAAATCACATGTGATTTGTATCACAATCACATGTGATTTCTTAAAATCACATGTGATTTTGTCAGACGTGATTGAAAAAAAAAATTAAGTTCGTCAAAAGTATATAAAAGTGCCCCTCTATAGAAAGATAAAAAAATACTCGTCGCGATGGTGTATTTTTGGTCGTTTAACGATTTATCGTTTGCTAGATATTTGAGTTTTAAGAAAAAGGTGAAAAGTGGGTTTTTTTATTATGATGAAAAAATAAGTGGTTAGGATTCACCCATTTGTTCTTTAAGATGACCATGTTCTTTATGGATCTCACCTCATTTATCCAAATATCCTGACTTATGAAACATTATCTTTTTCTAATAAAATATCTAATGAAAAAATAATATGGGGAAAAATAAATAAATACAATTGCTTTATGTATGGTCTTTCCCATTTGGCTCACATAGAGCTAGGATTTTGGTGCTAAAAGGTATAAAAGAATGATGCAAATAGCCTACTAGATATCAATATCTATATCTATATCTTTATATATTTACTGGTGTATCTGTGATGCCCAACCATTGATCAGCTACTCAAGCTCTACGTGAGGGGGCGATATATTGAGTATGTTGTTATGTGGTCTAATTAAGGAAAACCTTTTGTTTTCAACACATGACATCAAGACACTTTTCACAGTTTGCACTCTAAGCTTTTGTAAGGACTTTTCACAGTTTGCACTATAGTTTTATGGTGATTTTTCAATATGGACGAAATCTGAGTGTGTTGACCAAATTATACTCGTATTATATGTTGACCTTTCTATTGGCTAATAGGAGGGCTGGATTTTGCAACTCAGTTTTCCTATTTGTTACTAATTGAATTGAATAAAAAACTTTTCTCTTATTAGATAAGAGTTTTTAAAAACTAAACAAGTGAAGTAGTATTAAAATAAGGAAAGAATTAAAATAATACCATTAAAAAGTCAAAGAAAGAAAACAATCCAAAAGCTAACACAAAGACTTCACATAGTTTCGGCCCTATCCACCCCCTTAGAATTATAACCGCCATCGACCATGCTATAAAATATACGAGCTATACGTTAATTCTTTCGCTTCACTTTGTAGTTTTTGGTTCGTTATTAGCTAGGGCAACTTTCTAACACATACTTCGTTTGAAGTTATATATCATGGAAAAGGGTAGCACAATGGACAACATGCACGCTCGTTCGCCTTGTTACCTTCTTGATGAGAGTGATTCGGATAATTCTTCAAATGTATGTTTTTTGCATGGTTAACTTATGTCTTGACTTGAATGGAGGATTACGAATGATCTTGCCTATTCTTTTATGCTAGTTTTTAATCAGTTTTAAGAAAACAGTAATCTCAATTATACACGTTAGAATGCACGTTAAAGGTACGAACATGCAATGCACGTTTCTGATAGGTGTATTATCTATTAGGGACGGAGGGAGTATTATTGTACGGATGAAGTATTTAGCTATTAGCTTACTTTGAATTAATATGTCCATTGCTTGAAGCCGTAATGGTTTTTAACCTTTTGTTTGGAATATTAGATTACTACTTAAGATATTGATTGATATAACAAGATTATTACATACGAAACTTTATGACGTAGGACGCGGAATTGAATTTGTTAATCGTAATCTAAAGGCTGATAAACAGGGTAAAAACCCTCCGGGGTATATAACCCTAATCCAAGGGATTTAGATTTTAGAGCAAAGACCTTTAGGGTTGGCACCTCAGGATTTAGAACAAAAGCCTTAGAGAGCCCCTAGAATTCTTCTTGTCTTGCTTCTTGAACCTTCCATGTTTCATGTGAGCTCATGCAATCTTTCCTAGCCAATCCTTGTCCTCGTCACTTTATTAAACTGCATGCTTGACATTGTAGTAAGGAAAAACATGCTACTACACTTGCATTAGAAGCTATTTATTGTGATTTGAAACCATAATGATGAAACGTCATATTTATTGTGAAAATGTGTCTTATGTCAAATTTTGTTGCGTTGATAGTTTACTTATGATATGATATATAATTTGCAGGATGAGGTAGTTGATCTGTCATTAAGTCTTGGGTCTAGTAGTAAGACATCTTCACATGGTGCTTCAACAACAAGGACTGTTTCTTCTGGTGGTTCATTCGGTTCTGTTTCTTCTGGTGGTTCATTCAATTCTGTTTCTTCTGGTGGTTCATTCGATTCTGTAAGGAAAAGGACAATGACAAATTTCCATAAATACCCTCACACTTTATACAATTCTAATGACAGATTTCGGACACCTTTTGATAAGCATTGTTTGGATAAAGAGTCGCCTGAAAAAACGTTTATCTCATGCGACACGTTACTCAAGAACATAAGGGAAGAGACAGAGAGAAAACTTAATGTGTTGAATAATATGGGTCCATTGCCACTTAAAATCAGCCAGCCAGAAGTTCCAATAACGATCAATTTCATCGACAATAACCCTGATGTATGTATCCTTGAGGATATGAGTCTACGCCCACCTAAGAAACGGTGTCACACAGATATGAAATCAGATATGTCTGGACAGTGGTCATCACCTGGTGCTCCAACGACTCACGATGTTTCTAATCATACAAGCTTCAAGAAAAAAGATGAACAGTCTGTTTACCGAGCTGCGTTGCAGGTGGGCATAACAATTCTCAGTGTTGTGATGGTTTTCTATATGTGGTTTAATCTGTGGATCCCCCGATAGTGAGGAATCCTGGTGGAAAATAGTACGTAGTATATGTGACTTGATATTTTGATGATATTTATGTGGTTTCATTGCAGGATCTTGCCCAGCCAAATTTTGGCAGTTACAAAATGAAAGTCACGTCGGTTCTTAACCGACAGCATTCCTTTTAGTTTTTATTTTATAGTACAGAAATATGATGACCTTTATTAAGTTACATAGCTTAACTAAGGGGGAAAACATATTAGATTGGGTTTATATTGATTTGCACTATTTTTGAGTTCGATCCAACATTTGGCATCAGAAGATAATTTGGGTTGATCAGGCCAAATCATCATATACCTATTTGATTTTTTTGGTGTTCCATTCCGAATCCAAAAAAACGCATCAATCATAGGGATTATAAACCTTGCGACGCCACCAAGTGATATAATTCATTGGCCAACGGAAGGATCTACACTTCAAGGAAATTTTTAAATCGGATTTCTGGAATCCGGACATATAAAAAAAAAAAAAAAATTTGAATTCGAAAAGGGGAAAAAAATACAAACCACAAACTCTTGATTGACGGGCAAAGTCATCACAAGGGAGACACCGGAAAATAAATTAAAAAAGGAAATGAAACACCTTTTTCTAAAAATATATCAATTTTCCCAATTAGAAATCGAGTCCGATTCAGCCAATCAAGGAGGAAGAAAAACCAACAATAAGTGAAGGTTTAATTCAGATCCCATATTAAGGACCGAAACCTTAAATTAGATTTCGTTGAAATTGAATTGAGATCGTTGGTTGGAGAACACAAAAGAGGAGGAGGGTAGATAAACTGCATCATCACCGGAGGATTAACCCACCGGAGACGAAGAATAACCCAAGCCGCCACCAAAGATTCGAACCAACAGAAAAAAAATAGTTCGAACAAAGAGGTAAAGAAGGAGGGCGGAAGCCTTGAACGGATTCACGGGAGTGGGAGGTTTATTAGGGTGTACATAACAACCTTATCAGGTTTTGGCATTTCAAAACACACCTTCCTATTTTCATTATCTTTTATATTTAGATCTCTAGATTTATAGAATTAGATTAGGCAATTGATATTATCCCCCCCCCCGCCCCTACTTGCTAGGGAAGGATTAGTGCATTTTTTGCCTCTTAAATACTAGGATTAGATAGTTGACAAATGATTAAAGGTGCCTACTATTTTTTTAAGAAAAAATTAATTTGTAGGAGTTTATTAACCTTTAGATATTTTTCTTTAAGGAAAAATAAGGAATCTCAAGAATAAAGGGCCATTAAGGGCAAGAATATGAGTATCTCACAAAAAAGAAGGGAAAAATCCGTCTCTTAGGGTTTAGGGATTTTTATTTCTTTGGAGATTTTAGTTTGCATATCTTGAGATATGGCGGGGAAGGACATGATGGATTGTGGAAGAACGGGTCGAAGAGGAACTGAGCAACCACGTATTACACCGATTTTTCTATTGGTCCTATTATTAAAACCCTCGGAAGTACTCACTATTGGGCAATTCGAATGCAAAATAATCCATGAAAGCTAAACGGTTTATGGGAAATGTAGCCCAATGATAAAACCAAAAGAGATAATAGAAAAGACCAAAACTGTTCATTGCTATGTCTATTACCAAGCCATACTCGAAGAACAACTACCTTCAAAATTACCAAACATTAAATACGCAAAGCAATTTGGATGCCTTTTAAAAACCCAAACACGTAGGAGAAGAAAGAGTCCAACAAGCGAGGATTACAAACCACTCAAATCTGAATTTGAACTATTACCCATGAAGGAAGACGAAATCAATAGACCCTTCAACGCAAAATTAACCACCGCGCTTGTAGTAAAGCCGCTGGTTTAGGACAAACATGTGAGGATTCCCCTTAGTACGCAAACATTTAAATAGCCGCGTACCCGATAGGCTATTAAACATAGTTGCATCTATAGAACAATATTTAGACTTAGGTGACAATGTCCTTAGAAGAAGCGATTGGTAGACTTAAGGATATGAGGGCAAGGGGATTTTTTTTAACATTTAAGAAAGGGGGAAGAGCAAAGTGAACAGCATCAACGGAGAAATTAATGTTCACCACGACATGATAATAGAGGAAAGAAAATTTTTTTTAGGGGACGTGTGGTCGTGGATAATATAATTTTACACAAACAATAACCAATGAGGAAGGAAATTTAGAGAGGAATAAGGGAAAAAAAATGGAGGTTACCTTTTTAAGAAAGATGATAAGACAAAACTTCAAGGAGAAACCTAGAGCAGAACGGTAGCAAAACCTAACATGCTTTCGATGCATATGATAGGGCACATTGCACCAAATTGTCATCAGAAGAAAAACGCTTAACGAGAGATCAAAATTTAGTGAGAAGAACTAGAACACAACCCTTAATTATTGGCCATTCTGGATAATGAGAGAAAGAAGTTAGTTGAACCAAGAAGTCTCGCTACACGAAGAAGATGTAGGATATAAAGAGACAAACTAGGGTAGTCATGGTACTTGGATAATGGCAGCAAAGTAACCACATACTGGTAGATAAGAGATCATTTTAGAACTCTAGATGAGGAAGGTTAGTGGAAAAAAGAGTCAAATTTGGAGATGGATCATATATTGAGATCAAGGGGAAAAAGGTTTCGTTTTATATAGACTGCGACGATGGGGAATACAAAGAATTATCTCCCAGTATTATCTACCTAGCCTATAAAATGCGAAACCTTTTATAAGCCTTGGTCAATTTACTGAAAAATGGCTGCATATTAGACATTGGGAAGACAAACGAATTACGACTTTATGAATAAACAAATCAGATTTCATAAGAGTCCCAAGACAAAAGAACAGATCTATTAAGGATTTTTAAGATAGGGACGCTGTTCTGTCTATTAGAAAATCTGAGCGACACTACATGGTTTAGGGCACGCAAGATTAGGACACCTCAACTTTGAGTCACTAAAAAATATGAACCAAAAAGGGACTTTGTCATGGAGTACCTGCCATCAAACTACCAACACAACTTTGTGGATGTTTTGTTTTAGTCGGGGGGGGAAAAACAAAGCAGAGCGCCATTCCCAAAGAAAGCGAAAAAGAAAGGTAGAGATCTACAATCACCACTAGATCTAATTTATGGAGACTTGTGCGGACCAATTACACCACCAACACCTTCTGGGAAGAGATACATATTCTTATTAGTCGATGACTATTCAAGATATATGTGGGTATACTTCTTAAGCACAAAAGATCAAGCTTTTGATACTTTTAAGGAATTCAAGGGGGAGGGAAAAACGATAGAAAATGTGGTAGTGTTAAGGATAACATTGTGAAAGATGTTTTAGGTCGGGATCGTGGTGGAGAATTCAATCAAAACTGAATTCACACGTATTGCAAGGGGGAAAATGGCCCCATAGCACGGCCACTTACCGCCCCTTACTAACCACAACAATAATGGTATTAAGTAGTAGGGAAAGAAGAAAATAGGATCCATCATGTCAACAACGAGATGCATGATGAAAGGCAACTGAAAATGCCACAAGACTTTGGCTTGAAGTGTTAGACACGCCATATACATTCTAAACAGCGTTCCAACAAAAAGCCCCCTTAAGAAGAAATCACGCCATACGTAGCTATTAAAAGGGAAAGAAAGCCAAAACCTAAAAGGACCCTATGGTCTTCGGATGATATGCATAGCATATGCAAACGGTACCATCACAACATCTGACTAAGTTAGATGCAGATGCTATCAGAATGGTTCTACCGAGGAACGAGCATGGATCAAAAAAGCCTCTATCGAATTTGATTTGATCCATCATACACAATAGGAGTTGTGTTAGGAGAGAGGGTGAAGTTTAAAGAAAATGGAGAAATGGGATTGAGATAGTAAAATTTAGGTTGAGGAATACAAACGTCGAACCAGAAATGGATGATTTTCAGAATAGGAAATCTTTGAAGAAAGAAAACAAATGGCGACCATCACAACCTAGGAGATCACCAAGATGAAGGGATAGACCACAATTATTTTCACTACTACGATGATGATGGATATAAATCTCATTAGCAGACTCACCCATCCGAGAGTCACCTTCCACACACAACCTACAAGGTCTCCTCAAATAAAATTCCCGAAGTCACACCTGCACTCACCACATTCTTATCATCAAGTGATAATGACGCTATTCATGTCAACAAAAATCTCCATCAACTTAGATCAACATCAATAAGAGGATATAGAACCTGGTCAGATATTTATATTTTGGGGAAATAACACTGAGTGAGGCAATTATTACTAGCAGAGGGATGAACCCAAAGAATTATAAGAAGCAATCAAATGACCAAAAATGGATAGAAGCAAATTGAAGGAATGGAATTATTAGATTCCATAATAGGTACCAACACTTGGAAAATTAACATCCTTACCACCTAGTCATAATAGCAATTGGTTTGAAATGGGTATTCAAGACCAAGAGAGATGCAGATGGAAAGATAATCAAGCATAAAGCTAGACTAGTAGCAAAAGGCTACATACAAGAGCATGGCATAGACTTTGAAGAAGTATTTGCACCAGTAGCAAGAATGGAAACCATCAGGTTACTACTCGCCATAGCAAAGCTTAACAACAAATGGCAAGTACTTCACCTTGAGTTAAAATCTGCATTATCTCATGAGACCTAAAAGAAAAGAAGTATACGTCCAACACAAAACCTGAGGGATTTATCCAAAAAGAACCGGATAATGGGATAAGTTACAGATTATAAAAGCATTATACGGATTAAGACAAGCACCCACCGAGCTTGGAAACATCAAAACTAGGATAACACTTGAAATCTCTAGACTTCATGAAATGCGCACTGGAGCAAGCCATCTACACAAAGAACTGAAAGGAGGATTGATCTTCTAGTAGGAGGGTCTAGTGGATGACTTAATCATCACTGGAGCACACTGAGAAAGAATAGACAAATTTAAGGATTCTAATGAAAGAAATTTGAGATGAGGACTTAGGATTGCTGGCTATTATCTTTTGGCATTTTGAAGTCACACATATGGAGGTGACAATCCTCTATAAAGCAATTGCTCGCAAGAAAGATATTTGAAAGGAAGCTGGGATGCTGGGGAAAGCAATGTATGAAACACTCATACCAATGGATCATGGAACAAGACCTGACGAAGACAACTGAAGGAACCATGGTTAACTCGATCCGATAATAGAGCTTAATTGGATGTTTAAGATATCTCTTCACACAAGACCCGACCTTAAGTTATTATGTACGGGACTACTTAGTCGGTTTATGCAAGAACCAAAGGAACAAATATGAAGGCAATTAATACAAGTACTACGCTAATGTGAAAGGAACAAAGATTTATGGAATCACGACAAGCATAAGGAGGAAGGAAACAGGATACATGGATAAGCGACAAGCAAGAGCTACGGAGTCAACACTCAAGAAGGAAAAGGAACTACCGGCATAATATTTTACTATGGTGAATCACCAATTAGCTGGAGCACACAGAAAAACAGCCACTGCTAGCTTTATCATTCTTGCGAATCAGAAATTCATCGCTAAAAGTTAGCAAACAGCAGCAGCAACGAAGCATATGGTTTTAAAGAGACTACTGAGCTGCATCTTGCCACACTTCGACGAAGAAAAGATCCAATATATTGGTGACAATAACATCAGCCATAGCATTAATGAAGAATCCAAGACTTTCACGGAAGACAGCAAGCACATTGATCGATAAATACATTCATAGAGAATGCGTTGAAAGAGAGACGACATCCAGGGTAGAATTCGTTAAGTGGAGATTATCAGAAGGCTGTGACATACTCACAAAAGGCACTTCCAATGATCAGATTTTTAACCAATGAGGCAGCTCATGGACCCCCTTAAAGACCTACAAGACACGCTTGTGATTAGGAGGGAGTAATTATTGGATTCAAAACGTGGTCAAAATAACACGCAATATCACAATCGAAAATATGGAACACGTGGGACCTCAAAAGAAATAACCCGCCATTTTGGCAGTTACAAAAAGAACAGGACTCGTCGGTTCCTTAACGACATCATACCTTTTCGTTTTCTATTTATAGACACTGAATTGTACAAACAGATATGATGACTTTATTCAGATTCATAGATTAATAAGAAAACATATAGATTTTGGTATATCTTGATTTGCACTATTTTTGATTTCGATCCAACACCCGATAGTGAGGAATCCTGGTGGAAAATAGTACGTAGTATATGTGACTTGATATTTTGATGATATTTATGTGGTTTCATTGCAGGATCTTGCCCAGCCAAGCTCAGAGGCCACTCCACCAGATGGTGCATTAGCTGTTCCACTAATGAAACACCAGGTTCAGATCGAGCTTTTGATTTTATTATTAAGACCTTGTTTAGCTGACCTTTTTAATGACAAACGCATACTAACAATCTAAGGAAAGAATCTTAGTCTATTTAATTTGTGTTCCCTTGAGCATGCATCTAAGGTTAACTAGTTTCATAGTAACTTTATATGCATAAAATAATCATTGGAATATAATATCTTAGTATAGGTGTACTTAGAGGTTACTTCTTTTTTACTTTTCTTTGAATTTCTAAAATTAGGTATCTTGAGACTTTGTATTCTAATTGAGCATGAAATATTGTGACAGCGAATTGCTTTGTCATGGATGGTAGACAAAGAGACGAATAATAGGCATTGCGTTGGAGGATTTCTTGCTGATGATCAGGTAATTACCTTTACTATTAGATTTACCCTTACAAAATATTTTTTCTGTGTTATAAAATTTGCATTGTTTGTGTATGGATTCAGGGACTGGGTAAAACGATTTCCACAATTGCACTTATTTTGAAGGAAAGATCTCCTCCATCTTCTAATGTTGGTGCTACTGAAATTAAGATGGAGAAGGCGGAGACTTCCAATTTATATGATGTTGATCAAGATGATGTGACCAAGCATGATAAATCCAACCCAAAAATAGAAACTTTAATCAAGGGTGCGAATAGTAGGCTAAATGCAGGAACACTTATTGTATGCCCTAAGTGTGTCATTCGGCAATGGTATGATGAATTACATAATAAAGTAAGCGCCAAATCTAGACTGTCAGTTTTAATATACCACGGTACAAAACGAA
>BQNB010072818.1:0-32312 GCA_026074375.1 Tanacetum coccineum
AGACAGGACACTGGTGAGATATATGTGTGACTTAATGATGCACAGGATGCTAGAGCGGTGTTGAGCGGTCAACTCAACTTACTAGGCAAAGATAGGTGCTCTCATGCTTACACTACTTTACTTATGGAGAGAGAGGCTAGACTTTCTCGTGAGGCCTGGAGACGGTCTATGGAGGCTAGTGACACTACACGATCAAAGGTTATGGCATTGGGTACTATAGTGTTAGGTCAGCAGGCTGAGATTATAGCCTTACGAGCAGCAGACCACGCTCGACAGGCGCATCTTGTAGAGACACTGAGACTGATGAGTACACTGCAGATACAGGTGACAGCACTGTAGAGACAGGAGGGACCCGCTAGAGGTCCAACACAGCCCGATGTACCAGAGGAGGCCGGTAGTTCTTCTTAGATTGCACCGTGTGTTTAGCTATCTTGTATATAGCCTACTAAGTATTACGGAGTAACTCCCGGCTAGTAAGGCTTTAGGTTGTTTATTTTCATCTTGTAACCTAATCGTAGTGATCATTTTGTATCAGAACCGGTTATGTATGTTTCCAGATTATATATAGAAGGGATGTATTATGTCATGTCTATAATAGAATTTATTATGAATGAATGTCGATTTAGTTACACCATCGTTAATTTTAATTCAGTTGTATATTTCACTGTGTGATGTGATCTCGCTTTACTTATTATGTATATGTCATGTCATGGTTATGATTTTATGAAATCTAACAGGTATTATATTTTCTTGTGATTTGAAGAAAATAGCACCAAAAAGAACCATGAGGTCAACACCAGCCATAACAACTCCCACCACCACATCTGTCACCAGTGCCCAGCTTAAGGAAATGATCGACCAAGGCGTTACTACTGCATTAGCGGCACATGATGCTGACAGAAACATGAATGGCGATGACAACCATAACTCGGGAATGGGTGTCAGAAGGACAGAACGCGTTGCTCGAGAGTGCACTTACCAAGACTTCATGAAATGCCAACCCTTATATTTCAAAGGCACTGAGGGAGTTGATCGAATGGGGTTGGGGTAGGGGGGGGCGGGGGGGGGTATTGTGTTGTTATGGGGGGGGGGGGGGGGGGGGGGGGGGGGGGGGGGGGGGGGGTGGGGGGGGTGGGGGGGGGGGGGGGGGGGGGGGGGGGGGGGGGGGGGGGGGGGGGGGGGTTGACTCATGTTTTGAAAGAATGGAAATTGTGTTCCGAATAAGCAACTGCACTATGGAAAACCAAATCAAGTTTGTCACTTCTACTCTTCTTGGAATTTCTCTAACGTGATGAAACTCCCACGTTAGGACTGTTGTTCATGATGTTGCATATGAAATGACTTGGACAGACTTGAAAAAGAAGATGACTGACAAGTACTGCCCGAGGGGCGAGATTAAGAAGCTCGAGGTCGAGTTGTGGAATCTAAAAGTAAAGGGTACCGATGTGATAGGCTACAACCAACGTTTCCAAGAACTGGCATTGAGGTGTGTCAGGATGTCTCCTGAAGAGTCTGATAAGATTGAGAAATATGTCGGTGGTTTGCCCGACATGATTCATGGAAGTGTTATGGCAGCAAGGCCAAAAACCATGCAGGATGCTATTGAAATGGCAACTGAACTAATGGACAAGAAGATCAACACCTTTGCTGAACGTCAGGTTGAGAAAAAGAGGATGTTTGACGACACTTCCAGAAGCAATCAAAACCAATAGCAGCCTCCCAAAATGCACAATGTGGCTCAGGCTTATGTTGTAGGATCTGGTGAGAAGAAACCTTACGGAGGATCCAAACCTCTGTGTTCTAAATGCAACTATCACCATGATGGTCCATGTGCTCCCAAATGCTACAAGTGCAACAGAGTTGGCGATCTAGCCCGTGATTGTAAGAGTCATGCAAATGCCAATACTACTAACAACCAAAGGGGCAACGGAGCAGGTCAGAAAGCTACTTGCTATAAATATGGTGCCCAGGGACATTTCAAGAGGGAGTGTCCAAAACTGAAGAACAACAACCAAGGTAACCTAGTGGGAAATAGAAATGCTCCAGCAAGGGCTTATGTAGTGGGGAATGCAAGAACAAACCCGAATGCCAATGTTGTTACGAGTACGATCCTCCTAAACAACCATTATGCTACAATTTTATTCGATACGGGTGCCGATAGGAGTTTTGTATCTACTGCATTTAGTTCCTTGATTGATATCATTCTAATTGCATTAGACTATGGTGTGGACGTCGAGTTAGCTGACGGTAGAATAATTTGTGTTAATACACTTATTCGGGGTTATACTTTGAATTTCCTAAACCATTCATTCAACATTGACTTAATGCCCGTACAGATAGGTAGTTTTGACGTCATAATCGGCATGGACTAGTTATTGAAATATCAGGCCGTTGTTATATGTGCTGAGAAGATCGCTCGTATCCCCTGGGGGAATGAAACATTGATTGTTCATGGTGACGGAAGCAGCGATGAGCACGGGTCTCGATTGAACATCGTCTCATGCACCAAGACCCAAAAATATTTGCTAAAAGGATGTCAAGTCTTTTTGACACATGTTACCACGAAGAAGGCGAAAGACAAGTCGAAGGAGAAGTGACTTAAGGATGTACCCATTGTTTAAGATTTTCCCGAAGTATTTCCCGAAGACTTGTCGGGTATTCCACTAGCCCGCCAAGTGGAATTTCAAATCGATTTGATACCTAGTGCTGCACCTGTAGCACGGGCACCTTATCGATTAGCTCCATCCGAGATGAAAGAATTGTCAGAGCAACTGAAAGAGATTTCTGACAAAGGATTTATAAGACCTAGTTCCTCACCTTGGGGAGCTCCGGTCTTGTTTGTCAAGAAGAACGATAGATCATTCCTGATGTTCATAGATTACCGGGAATTGAACAAGCTAACGGTAAAGAACCGTTACTCGCTTCCAAGGATTGATGATTTATTTGATGAGCTTCAAGGGTCGAGTGTTTACTCGAAGATCGACCTGAGATCGGGTTATCATCAATTAAGGGTATGTGAAGAAGACATTCTAAAGACTGCTTTCAGAACTCGATATGGACGTTGTGAATTCCAAGTTATGCCATTTGGTTTGACAAATGCACTAGTAGTATTTATGGACCTCATGAATTGGGTGTGCAAACCATACTTAGATAAATTTGTAATTGTCTTCATTGACGATATTCTGATCTACTCAAAGAACAAGCAAGAACACGAAGAACACCTTAAGTTAATCTTAGAATTGCTTAAGAAGGAGGAGCTGTATGCCAAATTTTCCAAGTGTGAATTTTGGATTCCCAAAGTACAGTTCCTCGGTTACGTGATTAATAGTCAAGGCATTCACATAGACCCCGCCAAGATCAAATCCATTAAAGATTGAGCATCTCCTAAGTTACCAATGGAGATTCGTTAATTTTTAGGTCTTGCTGGGTATTATTATCAAAGATTCATTGAAGGATTTTCAAAGATTGCCAAACTAATAACCAAGCTAACTCGGGAAAAGGTCAAGTTTGAGTAGGGTAACAAACAAGAAACAACATTTCAACTAATTAAGCAGAAGTTGTGTAGTGCACCAATTCTGGCTTTACCTTAAAGGAGCAAAGATTTTATCGTATACTTCTATGCTTTGATCAAAGGTTTGGGTGCTGTTTTGATGCAAAGAGAGAAGGTGATTGCTTATGCATCACGCCAATTAAAAATTCATGAGAAGAACTATACGACTCATGATTTGGAACTTGGAGGAGTAGTGTTTGCTCTAAAGATTTGGAGGCACTATCTGTATGGAACGAAGTGTACCGTGTTCACTGATCACAAAAGTTTACAACACATACTGGATCAGAAGGAATTCAACATGAGACAACGTCGTTGGTTAGAGTTGCTTAGTGATTACGATTGCAAGATTTGTTATCACTCAGGGAAAGCAAATGTCATTGCTGATGCTTTGAGCAAGAAAGAACGAGATCAACCATTAAGAGTTCGAGCCTTAGTTATGACTATTGGCTTGAATCTTCCTAAACAAATATTGAATGCTCAGACTAAAGCACAAAAATCAGAGAATCTTAAAAATGAAGATGTTAAAGGTATGTTGATCGAAAATTCAAAAGATCCAGAGAAACTTAGAACGGAAAAGTTGGAACCCCGCGCGGATGGGACTCCATGCTTACATGGCAGAAGTTGGTTACCCTGTTATGGCGATCTGAGGACTGTGATTATGCATGAGTCCCACAAGTCCAAATATTCTATCCATCCGGGTTCTGACAAAATGTATTAGGACATAAAAAAGCTATATCAGTGGCCCAATATGAAGGCCGACATCGCTACCTATGTTAGCAAGTGTTTGACGTATGCCAAGGTCAAGGCTGAACACCAGAGACCATCGGGTTTGTTGGTGCAACCTAAAATTCCTCAATGGAAATGGGATAATATCACCGTGGATTTTATCACAAAGCTTCCTAAGTCGTCACAAGGTTATGACACCATTTGGGTGATTGTTGACCGACTTACCAAGTCTGATATTTTCCTACCAATGAGGGAAACTGATCCTATGAAAAGATTGGCAAGAATGTACCTGAAAGAGGTAGTCACGAGGCATGGAATACATGTCTCAGTCATTTGTGATCGTAATCCTAGGTTCGCATCAAATTTTGGATGTCACTTCAGAAGGCCTTGGGTACGAATTTGGATATGAGTACTGCATACCACCCGCAAACTGACAGACAAAGTGAGAGGACTATCCAAACTCTCGAGGATATGCTACGTGCTTGTGTGATCGACTTCGAAAATGGTTGGGTTAAACATTTGCCATTGGTCGAGTTTTCATATAACAACAGTTATCACGCTAGCATCAAGGCTGCACCATTTGAAGCACTTTACGGTCAAAAGTGTCGTTCACCTGTTTGTTGGGCCGAGGTTGGATAAGTTCAACTCACCGGTCCGGAAATAGTTCAGGAAACAACTGAAAAAGTCATTCAGATCAAGCAAAGAATGCAACCCGCTCGTGATAGACAAAAGAGTTATGCCGATTTAAAGCGTAAGCCAATAGAGTTTCAAGTTGGAGATAAAGTTATGCTTAAGGTTTTGGCTTGGAAAGGAGTAGTACGTTTTGGCAAACGGGGGAAGCTAAACCCCAAATATGTTGGACCTTTCAAGGTATTGGAGAAAGTTAGAGCTGTTGCTTACAAGCTTGAGCTTCCTCAAGAGCTGAGCAGGGTTCACAATACGTTTCATGTATCCAACTTGAAGAAGTGCTTTGCCGACGAACCATTAGCCGTTCCATTGGATGGACTCCATATTAATGACAAGCTTTATTTTGTCGAGGAACCAGTGGAAATTATGGATCGTGAAGTCAAGCGGTTGAAACAAAGCCGCATCCCAATCATTAAGGTTTGATGGAACTCCAGGAGAGGTCCTGAGTTTACATGGGAACGTGAAGACCAATTTCGGAAGAAATACCCACACCTCTTTATAAAGACCACACCGTCGTCAAGTGCCGCGTCGTAAGCCTTGAGGACAAGGCTCATTTAACGGGGGAAGACTATAACACCCCGTGTTTTCAGGTCATTTACGACGTCATTTAATTCGCTATTTATTTTTAGTCTCGTACGCGTTTGCTTTTAATTTTAATCGTTAAGTTAAATCGCATAAGCAAAAAACTATCATTCAACGTAAACGGGCATCAAACAATCAAATATTTATGTCAAACAAGTGTTAGATGATTATTTAGAGGATGATTACTAACTTTGCACATTTTATTTTTATTGGTTACGTAAAGTGTTTACGTTTCGCGATAAAATACGTTTAGGCATTCTCGAAACCACCAAAACTTTTCTACGCTTCAACAAATACCCATTATTATACCCAATACTAAAACTTTTATAAAACTTCACCCACATGTATCATATAGGCTGAATTTTATGCAAAGGAAATAAACCAAGACATACAATTTACAAGTAATATCTTTATACATTTAAACTACAACTTGTAACCTTAAGTATTACAAGATATTTAAATAAAAGATCAAAAATCATCTAGTACTTCATCCCTCCCCCAAAATTCAGATGAGAAAGTGATCCCAAGGGTACAAGAAGCAAACAAATGACCAACTCAATCTTGTACAACATATGTTTTATTAAAACATTAAGGCATGACTAGTAACTTGGTCTTTTCTTCCTTGATTTCCTCATCTTGTCCCTAGACTTTCTATAAGCAACTTGGATAAGTCCTAGTGATATATAAAGGCTTATAACTAGAAAGAAAAACACACACTTCATTTGCTTAAGTGAAAACAACACTTATCTCTCTTTTTCTCTTCTCTATCCCATGACCAAAAGCAAACAACCTTAAATAATTCACACACACAACACAAATAAACCATCCATACAATTTTTCTTACCAAGTATTCAAGTGTTCTAATATCATATCTAAGACATTCTAAGGTGTATTGAAGGCTTGGTGTAGTATTTAAAAGGGTTAATCAAGAAAAGTTTAAGATTAGGGTTTCTTGGAAGATTAGGGTTTTTTAGTCTTGGAAGCTTGCGTTTTGATTCTAAACTAGGGTTTAGTACTTGTTTCTCTTCATCATACATCATCTTAAGGTCATCTAAAAACCCTACACTCTTTACATTTGTGATTTTATGTGTATATAATGTCTATGTAGTAAATCACCATTTAGAAAATATATTAAGAAGTAAAATGGATTATTACTCTTGATCATGTTTTGAAATATTTTTTCATATGCTATATTGATGTTAAAAACATGTTGGAATGAAAGTATATACATTATACACGTGTGGATTAATTTATAAAAGTATATATAAATTAATAGTTCAAAAGTTTATTTATTAAAGTTTATAAGTAAATAAATGTAAGAACTTGTTATTCTTGGACAAATGACGGACTAGAGGACTTAAAATATATGAGATTTGTGGTATAAAATATAATAGAGGACTTGTAATAATACATTGATGCCAAAAAGTTTAAAAAAGTAAGTTTAAACACTTTCTATGTAAAAACCTCAAACCTTCAGCTTGAAATTTGAAAATAAAATATTTATTTTATATTTTGTTAAAATACTACATGTCATGAGGATCGTAAGCATTGTAGAAGAACTCGGAAAATCGGCTATATCTGTAGAAGTTACGCCATTTGCAAGTTTACGATAATAAATACTTTTATAAAAATAATTTTATAAAATTAAATTACTGTTCATTACAGAAACTTTTTGGAAAATATTTTATTTAGATAGAATTTTTAATTACGAGGACGTGCTCGAAAGGATCACTAAAAACAGAATTAAAACGAATAAGTTATGACTTTCAAAAGATTTCGATAATTAAATTTATAAAAATAATTTTATAAATAATCATGAACATTAAAAACTACTGTTCACCAGTGAGTTAAAAATATTAAAATATAATATTTTGATGCATCTCCTTAATAGGAAACCGTGGACATAATGAACGTACAAAACGGACTTAAAACGAGAAAGTTACGACATTTTTACTGGGATTAATTTATTAATCATTTTAACTTATAATTAATATTTCTCAATTACAATGAGATGTGATGTAGTTTTTATAGGATATATAGAATTATATATGGTATTAGTTATTCAAAGTACTTAGTACTCATACGACCTATAATTAATTAGGTTGCATTCGGACATTTACGTGACGCATTTTCATTCTGTGATTTACATTGTTGATTCATTCACTCAAGGTGAGTTCATAGCCTCATGTTTTTATGATTACAATGATTTACAACTTTTGGGGTGAGAAACATGCATTATTTTACAAATTGGACGCAAGTGTACATTTTAACATGATTACGTGTTTGCCTAAGTAACGATAATCCACTGAGCCCATTATCATGAACTGTCAATTACTGAATAAGCGCGAATGTTATAAGTAGATCTATGTGGGATTGACCTCGTTTAGGTGAGTAGCGCTCACTGTGCCGGTTTGCCGGACAACAAACATATACCATGTCAGATTTGGGATGTTGCGGGTTAGAACATCATGAAGGGCAATGTAGGAAATTTATATTGCAATTCATACATGTAGAGCTTCAGTATCATGAGCTTAGGGAAACGTAATTACATTTTGTGATGTTTTCATCTGTTGCATTATCATACATTTGGAAGTCTTGTGGTCCTACGTTATATTTACATAAACCTGTGAATTTACCAACTTTATGTTGACGTTTTAAAGCATGTTTTTCTAAGGTCAATAAGGTACGAGACAAGGATACATTGGTGGTCGTTATTTTGGATGTCATTGAATACAGATTTAGAAGCATTACATTTTGGGGATTTTGTTATGTTTTAAAATCTTTACATTTACAAGTGAACATGTTAAGCCGTTGTGCTTTTGTAACAAACAATTTCAGTTATTCCAATGTATCAGTTTTCAAACGACTCATATAGAGGTCGTTCTCATATCTTGTGCTATTGACCTATGATGTAACGCTCCCATGACCCGTATTCCGCTGCGACCCGATTTAGAGGTGTTACAGATTGGTATCTAGAGCCAAGGTTATAGAGAACCAGGTCAAATATTTTTACTTGGACTATAACCATTTTCAAACATTGCATCATACAAAGGGGTTTTCACGGGACATACACTCACTAGTTGTTGCATTAGTTGGTTAGACTAGATGCTGTCATGATTGATATACATGTTATAATATACTATGTGTATTACTATAAGGGTCTTATATTGATACTTATATAAGCTACTTTTGTTGTCACAAATACAGTCATGTCATCAGACGAAGCATCGTTTGGGGTTACTAATACATCCATCTCGAGTGATTACGAGGAACCATCTGACGTAGGTTGTCCAGGAGTCGTTGTATACAGATACGATGGACTCCCCATGCATCTGGTAGACCCACCATCACCGGACTACATGCCTGGCCTAAAGGAGCCAGAGCAGGCACCGCTCTCGTAGGATTACGTACCGGGACCCGAGTACCCCGAGTACTTGGCCTTATCTAATGAGGAGGTTCCTGTTGGGGATCAGCCTTATGTTGCTACTGATTCTCCTATAGCCCAGTCTTCAGGCTACATTATTGTTTCAGATCTAGAGGATGAGTCAGAGGATAGTCCCACAGACTATCCAGTTGACAGAGGAGATGATTATGATGATGACTCGTCGGGGGATGATGCTAACAACGAGGATGAAGAAGAGGCCTTAGAGGAGGACGAGGAGGAGGAGGGAGAGGAGGAGCACCTAGCTTCGGCCGACTCTACTGCTATTGCTTCTCTAGTTGTGGACCTTGCTCCTCTGCGAGGAGACAGAGCATTCAGACTGATGAGTCTACTAGCGATCACACACCACCCCCCGCATATTGTACCACTACTAGGATGTCTATCCTAGCTCAGACACCTATACCATTTTTGTCTGAGGCAGAGGTTGACAGACTTCTTGCCATACCTACTCCGCCACTATCTCCACTCACTTTATTATCATCACCACTTCTTCAGATACCCTCACCACCATTTCTTGTTACATTCACAACTACTACTGGACTACTGACACTTAAGGCAACTTGGGTACAAGGCAGCCGGGATTCGATTGAGGACTGCATCACCACCACCATTACCTTTATCCCCACCACTACCATTACCACCACCTATTATACTTCTACGCACCGAAGCATCCATGGTGCTGATGAGAGTTGCCGCACCATCCACCTACATCCTAGCACCTCGATCGAGGACTCCACCATCAGGGACACCACCAATCTTACCCATACCATTACCTACATCATCATTACTTTTACCTTTAACCTCTACTGACCATAGAGCAGATGTTCCCGAGGCTATGTTGCCGCCTCAGAAGAGGTTGTGCATTTCTCCCGATCCTAGATTTAAGGTCGGGGAGAGTTCTTCTGCCGCTACTGCTAGGTCTACTAGAGGCTTTAGAGCAGATTATGGTTTTCTTGGCACTTTGGATGCCGAGATTAGACATGACACATATAGAGAGGTAGGTTACGGGATTACTAACATCTGGGTGGACCTAGTTGAGGCTGCAGAGGAGATACCACCAACTACTTTGGCAGAGTTGAGTCAGAGGGTGACAGATTTAGTCACTACTGTCAGGCAGGATATATATGAGATTTATGTGATGCTTGACTATTCATAGAGTGATCGATCTTTGATGACCGTTTAGCTCAACATGCTACGCAGAGATAGGCGCTACCATGCCAACATTACTTTACTTGTTGACAGAGAGGCTAAGGTTGCCCGACAGGCATGGGCACAGTCTATGGATGCCAGCCATAGGGCACGTTTTGAGGTTATGACATTACGAACTATGGTCTCAGCACTCCAGACTGAGAATGGATAGTTGCAGGAAGCAGACCGCACATGACAAACACAGCTTTTAGAGATACTGACTTTGGTGAGAGCGTTACAGACTCAGATTGTTGTACTACAGAGACAAAGGATCGAGGACAATGATAGGCTGACTCAGCACATTCAGCACGAGCATGACCGCTTTAGAGAGTTTTCAGGCAATAGGAGATGGATGCACCAGGAGATGCTGACAGTTCTTCTTTGATTCATCCATCGTGATTAGCTATTTTTTGTATTGTCTACTAGTATACGGGTAACTCCAAGCTTAGTCGGGCTCTGGTTTATTTTCATCTTGATAACCTATTGTGTTGTGATCATTTTTTAATCGAAAACCGATCATGTATGTTTTCCTGATTATATATGAAATGGATGTATTATGTCATGTCAATGTGATCTCAAAGTTTACTATATACCTCTCTTGTGTTGTGATCTCATTTATTTATTGTGTATATGTCATGTCGCGGTTATGATTGTATGAAATCTAACGTGTATTATATTTTCTTGTAATTTGAAGAAAATGCCTCCAAGAAGATCACCCAGAACCACCCCCGTCACTGCCACTGCCACCACCCCAATGACTGATGCTGCTATCAGGGCATTGATATCCTAAGGCGTGGCTGATGCTTTGGCTAAGCATGAAATTCAAAGAAACAATAATCTCAATGGCGATGGAAGCCAAGGTTCTGGAAGTGGTATTGCAAGACCTGTGCACCCTATTCATGAGTGCACTTCTAACTTTCTCAAATGTAAACCCATAAACTTCAAGGGCACTAAAGGAGTTGTTGGTCTAACTCAATGGTTTGAAAGAATAGAGTATGTCTTTAATATCAGTAACTATGCAGTCGAGAGTTAAGTTTGCTACTTGCACCCTTCATGGTGTTGCCTTAACATGGTGGAAATCCCATGTCAAGACATTTGGTCATGATGCCACTCATGGCATGCCTTGGAACACACTTATGAAAATGATGACTATTAAGTACTGCCCTCGAAATGAGATCAAGAAATCAGAGATGGAAATCTGGGAGTTGAAGGTGAAGGGTACTGACTTGGCAAGTTATACTCAACACTTTCAGGAGTTGGCTTTGTTGTGAGGGAGGATGTTTCTCGAAGAGTCTGATAAGATTAAAAAGTATGTCGGTGGTCTTCCCGACATGATACATGGGAGTGTAATGGCATCTAAGCCGAAGACAATGCAGGATGCAATTGAGTTTGCAACTGAGCTGATGGATAAAAAGATCCGCACTTTTGCTGAACGTCAAACTGAGAATAAAAGGAATTTTGAGGACACTTCAAGGAACAATCAAAACCAACAACAATAGAACAAGAGGCAGAACACTGGTAGAGCCTACACTGTTGGGCCTAGTGAGAAAAGGGAGTATGGTGGATCTCTGCTAAAATGTTCCAAGTGCAACTATCATCATAATGGTCCATGAGCACCAAAGTGCCACAAGTGCAACTAGGTTGGCCACCTGGCCCGTGATTACAAGAGTTATGGCAATGCTAGCATTGGTAACAATCAGAGAACCACTGGGGCTAATAAGAGGGGTAACGGTTTTTATGAATGCGGTGCTCAGTGGCATTTTAAGAGGGAATGCCCAAAGCTAAAGAACAACAATCGTGGTAATCAAGGTGGAAATGGCAATGCTCCAGCAAAAGTGTAAGTGGTGGGCAATGTAGGGACAAACCCAGACTCAAACATCGTTACAGGTACGTTCCTTCTAAACAACCGCTATGCTTATATCCTATTTGATACTAGTGCTGATAGGAGTTTTGTGTCTACTGCATTTAGCTCCCAAATTGATATCACATCAACTACATTAGACTATTATTACGATGTTGAACTAGCTGATGGGAAAATAATTGGGATAAACACTATCATTCGGGGTTGTACATTAAACTTATTAAATCATCCATTCAATATCAACTTAATGCCCGTAGAACTTGTAGTTTCGATGTCATAATTAGTAAGGATTGGTTGGCAAAGTACCATGTTGTCATTGTTTGTGCCGAGAAAATCGTTCGTATTCCCTGGGGAAATGAAACATTTATTGTTCGTGGTGACGGAAGCGATCGGGGAAACGAGACTCGTTTGAACATCATCTCGTGCACTAAAACGCAGAAGTACATGCTAAAAGGATGTCATGTATTTTTGGCACATGTTACTACAAAGAAGACTAAAGACAAGTTGGAGGGGAAGCGTCTTGAGGACGTACCGATCGTTTAAGATTTTCCTGAAGTATTTCCCAAAGACTTGCCGGGTCTTCCACCAACTCGACAGGTGGAATTTCAGATTGATCTAATACTTGGTGCTGCACCTGTAGCACGAGCACCTTACCGATTAGCTCCATCTGAAATGAAGGAATTGTTAGACCAACTCCAGGAGCTTTCCGACAAAGGCTTCATAAGGCCAAGTTCCTTACCTTGGGGAGCTCCGATCTTGTTTGTCAAGAAGAAGGATGGATCATTTCGAATGTGCATCGAATTATGAAGAAACTGAATAACAAAAAAAGGGGCTAACGGTGAAGAATCGTTATCCACTCCCAAGGATCAACGATTTATTTGATCAACTACAAGGATCCAACGTTTACTCTAAGATAGACTTGCGATCAGGTTATCATTAGCTTCGAGTACGTGAAGAAGATATTCCAAAGACGGCATTCAGAACTTGATATGGTCATTACGAGTTCCAAGTTATGCCATTTGGTTTGATGAACGCGCTGACGATATTTATGGACCTCATGAATCGGGTGTGCAAGCCATATTTGGATAAGTTTATGATTGTTATTATTGACGATATTCTCATCTTTTCAAGGAACAAGAAGGAACATGAAGAACATCTTAAGGCAATTCTAGAATTGCTTAAGAAAGAGGAGTTGTATGCTAAATTCTCTAAATGTGAATTTTGGATTCCCAAGGTACAATTTCTCGGCCACGTGATTGATAGTCAAGGCATTCACGTGGATCCCGCCAAGATCGAATCCATAAAAGATTGGGCATCTCCTAAAACACCAACGGAGATTCGTCAATTTTTAGGTCTTGCTGGGTATTACTGAAGATTCATTGAAGGATTTTCAAAGATCGCCAAGTCAATGACCAAGCTTACTCAGAAAGGAGTTAAGTTTGATTGGGGTGACAAGGAGGAAGCATCCTTCCAGTTATAAAGGAGTTTTGCATGATGTAATATTTTAGTGATTTTCATACGTGTCACTCTATCAGTTACCAAGTGAAAGTTTGCTGATGTAATAATACAAGTTATTTCGTTTTATTTAAAAAGAACTAAAATACAGTATTTGACCTTTTGGTATTTTACTTTCATAAAAGCTGACTTGCAGGTTGCGGCATCATGCTTTTTTGAAAATAGGAAAATAAGAGTGGCTCTTTAAACAAGAATTTGAAATTCAAATATTTCTATCTCTTTCTAAAACAATCTTGAATTTGTTTATCTTGCCATAAATCTGTATTTTCAAGCTCCTTTAAAATACATGTTAATTCTCCCATTTAATGTTCTTCATTTTATTTTTGTTCTTGATGACTCACCTCTAGATTTACATCATATAAAATTTCATATTTATTATTTAACAGTTGAAGATCCTCTTGAGTGTGGATGGTTTTCTATTGCGGACTCAACTGTTTCATCTTCATTTTAGTGATTTGGACGTTAGAGAAGGTATCACTAATTGCCACTTAATTTTTCTTTAGTTTTTGTTGTTTCTAAATGCGCACTAAGTGTTCAATGAAATGCTTCATCTACATAAAGCAATTCTATAGTTTATTTTTCAAAGTGGGATGTTATGTTTCTTCTTTAGTTTCATCGATTAAGGTATGGAATTAGATGTGTGATTGGTGCTTCTTTTTGATAGCTTTAGAATTTTAATTTGTAATTTGGGTTTTGATTTTAGCTCATTTGCGAACCTTTTATGTAGGTTCTGATTATAGATAGATAGCAGATTTCGGTTGCGACAGGTGTGCTTCTTAGCTATTTTTTCCACTTTACAATTAATTGACATGTTTCGTTTGTAATTTTTTTAGATGTTGTCATTTGCCCTTCATTCAATTTACCATTGTTTTTCTAAACACAAGACTGAAATTGGTTTGTGTCCTCTTTAATTTGCAGCATGGTGGGTTTAGATCATGGACCAAACATAGTCTATGCAAATATGGAAATGGAAAGTGCTCTGCTCCTCTTGATGGTTCGGTGTTATTTTACTTTTAGGGCACCTCTTTAGTTTTAAACAAGTATAACATATGATGATTTATTTATATCTACTTATTAGTTTCTTTTGATTATGAGCAAGGTACTAAAAAGATAATATATCTTCAGTAATTAATTGTACAACCCGTGTATTACATAAGTCATGAGCTATAATTAGTTAACAGGGAATAGTCTTTCTATTAATAATTGGCATAATGTCTTTTTATTGATTTTTCATTTTATGAAGCTTTTTTCTTTCATAGGATCTACATTGACAGTTGTGCAAATAATACCTAATTTCATTGTGTTTTTCCTTCTATGGCATAAAGCTATGAGTATTGTTTCTTTTTTGTAGAACACCCGACAAAACATCTTATTAAGAAGTTCAAATTAAGAAGCATCAAGTTGCTTATTGAAAACTAATTATTTTAGTCATAATTTAGAATTTTTTCTATCTAAGCAATCAAAACGGCCTAAGTTGTGTTTAAAAATATATTAACAGGATTAACAACTTATATCGCCAATCGTAGATGGTTATCTTCAAACTATCCCTTAAAATATATATAAATATAAATAATTATAAATTATTAATAAGTTATTTTTAAAGAAAATCAATAAAACCGGAAGTAGTATATGATATTCACGGGTCGTTTATACCCAATGAGGAATGCAATGGAAAGTCGTTTGTCGGTTTGATAATCGATGTTTGAATGAAACAAGGCTTTGAATGGGTTTTCTAAATCTACGGGAAAAAGCAATTAAAAGGCAATCTAAACTAAAAACAAAAGCAATGACTAAATTAAAAACGTAAACGGAAACGTAAAAACGCGATTTGAAAACCTAAATTATAAAAAATTAATCCTAAAGTGATTATGTAACTTTTTATAAACCCTAAATGACTAAAATGTAAGAACTAAGAAAACTAAACCAAAAAGAAAGCGTTTAAAGCTTAAAATCATGAAAAACGTGAACGGGATCTAATCCCGTTCTTTAAAAGACCAAATTTTAAAATTTTAACCCTACGAAAGCAAATCTAATTTTCCTAGGTCCTAAATGATAAAAGAAAATTTTGAAAAAAAGATTTATACTTTTTTCAATTTTTAATAATTTTTTATGAATTAAAAACAGTTTTAAAAAGAAAAAATAATTAAAAATAGTAAATGAAATGGGAAAAATCTAAAAAGATTATGGAAAGTAGTTTGAAGTGTGTAGAATCTAGGAAAAATAAAATTGTGCGAAGTGCTTTTTGAAATAAGCACGAAATAAGCTGTAAAAGGGCTGAAAGGCAAAATGCTAAAAATGGTTAAATATTAAATTTTGTAAACTAGAAATGAAAAAGACCCTAGAGCAGTTGGTAAGTGTGTGTTGTGTAGGAATGGTTGAGAGGGTAGAGGTCTGGGGTTCGAGCTTTGCTCACCCCAGACTTCCCCTTTCCCATTTTTTTTAGAAACTTTATAAAATAAGCTGAAATAAGAAAGTTTTAAAAAAGCAATTTTTTTTAAAGACTAAAAATAAGCTGTGAATAAGCACAAAAGAGTGACAGAATGCTAAACTAGTAAATGGGCTTAAATCCTAAACTGTTTTGTTTTTTTAAACACAATAAGCAAAGAGAAATGTAATTAAGTTAAAAACAACAAAATATCCCTAAACTAAATAAGCACAAAGGATCAACAATAAGCTAACAAAATGAGCTACAATAAGCTTAAAAGGTCATAAATACTTAAAGGCTTGTTAAACTAGATTTTAGACTAGAAATACTAAGAAGCTCAAATAAGCTTTAACCTAAGTGAAATAAACTAGAATGACTTAAAACTAAACCTAATAAGCAAATATAAACCAGAAATAAGCAATGATATAAGTTGGAAAAACTACAAAAGGCAAATAAGCTATAAGCTAAAAACTGTTAACTATCAGCCTAAGGGACCAATTTTGAGCTTATTTTTTAGCTTTAAGATGGATCCTTTGGACTTAAGGCTTAATATTACTATAAAGCTTATCCATCTGCTATCTAAAACAGCAAACAAAAGGAGTTGAAAACTAACTTAGCTATGGAAAAGGCTTATGGAAAAGGGTTACTCACACAGATGCACTCTTTTTTTGGTTTTCTTAAAAAGAGAAGTAGCACTATGCAGGCCTAAAAATAAGCTAGAAAATAAGCTCAAAGACTAAGATTAGCCAAAAACAGATGGACTCTATACTACACACTAATCAAGTTATCATTTATAAACCTTAAATCTAACTCTATACTAAGCTAGAATTAAATTGAAAAAAAGAATTGTTACTCTTAGTTTTGAAAACTTAAAACTGCGCTTTGACAAATTTTTAAGTTTAAGAACCCCAAGGCAAATGCAACTAGTATAGTATTAATACTACTGCATTAGACACTACATGAGCCATAAACAAAACTTGAAACAACCTTTTAAAAAGAAATAAAAAAGGAACAGTTTGAGCATATCCCAAAATCACAGGTTTGAGGAATTTGTACAAAATACCTTGAAACTTGGTTGTACCCTTTAAGAGATTTTAAAATCAACTTAAAAGACTTGATAAAGTAGGCAAATTAACCCAAAACAGTTTTAAAAACTATTTTTGACCCATTTTGAATACTAACCCAAACACCCCTTTAAATATTCAAAACTCATTTTAAGCTATAAACAGACTAAGATAAACTATAAAATGCTATAACAGATTCAGATACAAGAAAACTAAGAACAAATAAGCAAAAATCTTAGATAAATAAGCATGAAAACATTCAAAAAGGTAAAACAAGCAACATTAAACAGAATTAAGTATAAAATAAGCATCAGAATAAGCTAAACAGGAAATAAGCCAAAGAATAAAAAAAGAAAAGAAAAATGGAAAACTTACAATTGTCCTTTTGCTTTTGTCAAGTCTCTTAATCCTAAACCACTTTCCAATTCACCATAATGCTTCACAAGAAGCTCTAATACCTAATAAGCCATCCATAATTGCATATTCATCCAAAAGCTCTTAGAAACCACAAACTCAAACCAAACTACTCAAGTAAGCTTTGAAAGTTTATTTGAGCTTTAGGGAGCTTATAGCAGCTTATAAAATGACTTGTACACAGGAGTAAGCTTAAATGCATAAAAACAGAATTGCTAAAAACATGAAAACTAAAATTTTCATTAAAAACTTAAAATGGTTACAAGGCTTTTCAAAAGTAAAATACAGAATTTAAAGACTAAAAAAACATTAAAAGTTAATTATCCTACTCCTAAGTTATTCTAAAACTAAAATAGACCTAAACTATTTATAGCCGAGTTCTTGAACTCTTTTTGTCTTTAAGTCTTGTGCTAGTTGTGTTTTCTGTGTTAGGAGAACCAAAGTATCATCTCAACCCTTGATTAGCCTTTGGAACCAAGCCAATTCATCTAGGCCCTTGAATTTGTACAATTTTAATCCACGAATGGGAGATGAGGGGATTGCCAAGGTGTATTTGGGGTGTAGTGAGGTGGGGTAAGTATGGAGGGTGGTGTTTTTGTTGTGGGGTGAAGAATTTGTCTGGTTATGGCAGGGAAAGCAGACACAAACAAAGCGTGTGTTGAAGGAGATGTACAGAACATGGCGGGAAAGGTTTGTGGGTTTTGCTATGAACGAGGTGCAGGGGAAAAGTTTGGGGAATGGCAAGAAAAGCCCCTCAAAGTGTAGGTGTTCTTTGCAGGATGAGTCCTTGTGGTGTTATAATTTTTTTAGGGATTTTGCAATTGTAGTCCCTGAGGTTATAACTTTTTTGCACCGTCAGTCCTTAAAGGACTAACAGAGTAAAGGATAAAAGAGGGTTGGGTTAACATGTTGTTAAGTGTTTATGTTGGGCTTGTTTGTTGGGCCGGCTATAATAAAAGAGTGTTGGGCCTTTATTAAATCTTTAAGGCTTAAAAAGTCTTTATAATGTTTAAATGGGCTGGCTCGGCCCCATTTAGATGGGTACGGGTTGTAGCCATTTTAACATTTATTCGATATCGGCTCCTCATTGGACTTTACCTTTTTTCCTTTTTCACTGTTGGGGTTGGATTGACTTTTTCGTGAATTTTGGCTGTTGATGGGACTTTTCTTTCATGCTCTTTCTGTTCTCGTACTCGGTTTTGTCGTTTTGGCTTTGATTTTATCCTTTTCTTAGATATCCGTTACCTGCATAATACAAATGCAAAACATACAAATACAATGTATTTTTGGTACATTTTTTATCATTTAAGTCCGTTTTTAAAGGTCAAAGGTATGTGTCATTAAGCACATACCAAAATCCCCCATACTATCGATATTGCGTGTCTCACGCTATCAATGCATAAGTTAACACTTTAAGAAAAACAGTATCCTGATCCCCCTCGACTAATTACCTCGAAAAGTAGCTAAGTGTTTGTCAAGGGGAATGAAAGAATCAATAGCTTCGAAAAGCCCCGTTTTGACCATTTTTTATATTTACACTAACTACCACTAATATTTTTGTATTTTTCCTTTTTCTTTTTCTCAACTAACTAACATGTTTGACTTTCGTTATTTTATAACTCTTAGGGATCATAGAACAAGAAACATTTCAATCCTAAAATGCCCCAAAAAGGATAAATTCATCGTTCTAGACTTTTCACTTATTCCAAACCAAGCTTAAAACGAAATCACCGTTAAATATAAGTCAAGATGCTAACACTACTCATATTTGTAACTTGTGAACTTTTCACTCCCGACAATTATTATATCTTAGGTGAATGTGCCATTTTAAATTTCAACCATGGATCAACGTTTTGCAAAATTTCTATGCTTCACGTTCCACCCGGTATTAATGAGTTTGAAGGCGAGATATTCACATGTTGCGACTTTCCTCTTGGGCACATCCCAAACCTTGCGGCTAGGTGACCTGGCTTTTGACACCCCACAGAGTCTTAGTATCGGGACTCACGGACCTTAGTTTTAAAAACTCTTAGGTTTCCCGTATTTACATCCGTATTCACATAGCTTATAAAATAGAATAGTCAAAGTTCAAAAGCATATTTAAATTTAACAAAAAGAGATCTATTTATTAATTCACACTTAAATATTAAACATTTATGCAATTGTAACCCTCGACCTTTTAGAAGGCTGCAACATCGGTTGTGAGCCGGCAAGATGCAGCAAACTTTTATCTGTCTCGGATTTTTATTCTTACTATGGGCTTTTTTAGAAGACTATCACATCGGTTGTGAGCCGGCAAGAGGTAGTAAACTTTTATCAGCCCACATATTTTATTATTATTATATATTTTTTATTTTTCATCATTTTTCATAATTTTTTTTATATTTAGAGAAGACTTCTTTTTTGAAAAATTCAAGTATAAGTTTGAACTAAGACTAAAATTTTTGCTATATACTACATAAAAATTGTTGATTTAAGTTTAATCTCCAAAAATAGCACGTATATTAATCCGGTTAAGAGCTTATGGGAGAAAAAGCCACAAATTACACACATGAGCTCTTAAGATTTCCAACTAATCATTTTTTAGCATCCAACTCATAATTAACTTTATCATTTTTCATTCTTCGCGAATTTCCGCGAACGCTTAGCCTAAACGTTAAGGAACAAGCTAGAGCTCAACACGCTCGATCATGTCAAAATTTTTTCTTATTCTACCCAGCAGGAAAGTCAAAATTATGACAAAACACTTATTTTATTTTTGAAATTTTTTTATTTTTTTGAAATTTTGGTGGTAAAAACAAGATTACGTGAAAACAACAGCTGCATGCACAATCAAATCGATAGATCCCCCATACTAGAATTAAACATTGTCCTCAATGTTTTAAGAAGGGTCTCTACGTAAATCCTAAGTCGTTTATTAAGTATGCTTAAAGATAAACGTTAGTCGATTAGATTAGGATATTGGATTTCCCAAATAAAGCTGAGGATTTGAAGCTCTTGTGATCGAAGGACAAAACCGCGAGCACGAGAGGCTTCCAAAATCCAGGACAATCCTGGACAATCACAAAAAACACAAGCAAACGAGAAAGGTAGAGGCGAGCCTCATCACAACAAAAAACACTTATTCATTACTACAATATTACTACTAGGATAAGCATGGGGTGCCTCCCACGAAGCGCTTGTTTAGGGTCACTAAGCTTGACCCAATCCCCGAATTCATTTGTCCTTGGGGAAGGTTTAGAGATCCGGGACAACCAATTTTGGTACGTCCCCTCCAAAGTAGTGCTTAATTCGATGACCGTTCACCTTGAAATTTGGCCCGGAGTTTTGAGATAACTCAACGGTGCCATATGGAAAGACTTGGGTAATGGTGAACGGTCCGGACCAACGGGATTTCAACTTGCCCGAGAACATCTTCAATCTAGAGTTAAAGAGGAGGACTTGATCACCGACGTTGAAAACGCGGTTTTTGATCTTTGAGTCATGGATCCTCTTTGTTTTCTCTTTATAGATCAAAGAGTTCTCATAGGCATGATCACGAAGTTCATTTAATTCATTGAGTTGAACTTTTTGGTGATCACCCGCGGTCTCAAGGTCAAAGTTTGCATGCTTTAAGGCCTAGTAGGCTTTGTGCTCGAGCTCGATCGGTAGATGACATGCCTTTCCGTACACGAGCTTGTATGGGGTACACCCGATGGGTGTTTTGTAAGCTGTACGGAAGGCCCAAAGTGCATCATCTAATTTGTCCGACCAAGAGGCATGGTTCTGGCCCACGATCCTTTCAAGAATTCATTTCAAGCCACGATTGGATACCTCAACTTGACCACTTATTTGTGGGTGATACGCGGTGGAGAGACGATGAGTAACTCCATATTTAAGCAAAATGGGTTCCGCGATCACTTATGATAGCACGAGGGGCACCGAATCGGGTGAAGAGAGATTTAAGAAATTTGCAAACAACTCGGGCGTCGTTGGTGGGGAGCGCTTTCGCTTCAACCTATTTTGACAAATAGTCGACCGCCACAAGTATGTATTTGTTCCCTCGTGAAGACGGGAATGGCCCCATGAAATCTATGCCCCACACGTCAAAGATTTCGCAAACTTGGATAGAATTTTGAGGCATTTCATTACGCTGCGAAATTTTTCCTTGACGCTGGCACGAGTCGCAATTTTTAACCAACTCGTGTGCATCTTTGTAAATAGTGGGCCAAAAGAAACTGACATCAAAGACCTTTTTGGCGGTGAGATTTGCACCATGATGTCCCCCGGTGGGTCCATTGTGGCAAGCTTCGAGGATGTCGAGAGCTTCTTTGCCGTGCACACACCGCCGGATCACTTGATCTGAACATATTTTAAACAAGAAGGGGCCGTCCCAAGAGTAATGTTTAACATCCTTGAAATACTTGTTCTTTTGTTGGGATGACATCCCTTTAACAATGAAATTCCCCACGTGGTAATTTGCATAATCGGCAAACCACGGGGTACTTGAGTCACCATGAAAAGTAACCATATTGAGTGTCTCGAGAGGAAACTTTTCGTTTACCTCCTTTGGGTCGAGCACATTTTCATAAGGATTTTCTAATCGGGAAAGATGATCGGCCACGAGATTCTTGGCTCCTTTTGTGTCATTACTTGAATGTGAACTCCTTGAAGGAGAAACCCACCGGAGCAATCTCGCCTTGGAATCTTTTTAGCAAAGAGATATTTTAGGGCAGAGTGATCCGTAAACACTATGCTTTTGTTCAAGATAAGGTAAGATTAGAATTTTTCAAAGGCATATACCACGGCTAACATTTCTTTCTCCGTTGTGGTATAATGCGATTCTGCCTCGTTCATTGTTTTGCAAGCATAGTGTATAGGCTTAAAGTGTTTTTCAAGACATTGCCCCAAAACTGCACCTATGGCAAAGTCGCTTGCATCGCACATAAGCTCAAAGGGTAGGTCCCAGTCTGGGGCAATCAAGATTGGAGCTTCAGTAAGTTTTTTCTTTAACATTTCAAAAGTTTGGATACATTCATTTGAGAAGATGAACGGAGTATTCTTCTCAAGAAGATGAGTCATCGGTCAGGAAATTTTGGAAAAATCCTTAATGAACCGTCGGTAGAAACCGGCATGACCGAGAAAACTCTGAACACCCTTAACGGTGGTGGGATGAGGTAACTTAGCAATCACATCGACTTTGGCTTTATCAACCTCAATCCCCCTTCTTTAGGAATCTTATAGGACAATGACTAATGCTCCTTAACCATAAAATGACTCTTTTCCTAATTAAGACAAAGATTGGTGTCTTCACACCTTTGAAGCATCTTGTCTACACGAGAGAGGCAATTTTCGAATGAATTCCCAAAGACCAAAAAGTCATCCATGAAGACTTCCATCGTTTTTTCGATCATATCATGAAAGATAGCCATCATACACCTTTGGAACGTGCCCGGTGCATTGCATAAGCCAAAAGGCATGCGACGGTAGGCGAACGTTCCATAAGGACACGTAAATGTTGTCTTTTCTTGATCATGAGGGTCGATGGGAATTTGAAAGTAACCCGAGAAACCATCGAGAAAACAATAGTACTCATTTCCCGCTAATCTCTCGAGCATTTGATCCATAAACGGTAGTGGAAAGTGGTCTTTACGGGTGGCTTCATTTAACTTTCGGTAGTCAATGCACACACGCCACCCCGTAACCAATCGAGTCAGGATCAATTCATTTTCATCATTTTCAACAACGGTAAAGCCACCCTTTTTTGGTACGCAATGTACGGGGCTTACCCAAGGACTATCCGAGATCGGGTGAATTAATCCAACGTCAAGAAGTTTTTCAACCTCCTTTTTGATGACATCGTGGATCTTTGGATTCACTCGTCTTTGGTGTTGAACCGCCGGTTTGTAGTCCTCTTCCATAAGAATCTTGTGAGTGCAAAATTTTGGGTTAATACCCTTGATGTCGGAGAGTTTTTCCAGAGATGACTCCTTGTGTGACTTCAAAACTTTATGAGAGCGGCTTTTTTCCTCGACACTCAAGTCTTTAGCAAATATTGACGGTCACTTATAGTCCGCCTTCCAAAAATGCTAATTCTAGGAAGAGAGTAAGTCCTTTGAGTTCGACTTCGGGAGTTTCATCAAATAAGATTTAGTCAGTTTTAGCTTCACAAACTTTAAGTTCTTTTCGAATTTCTGGCAAATAATTTTCCTTGTTGGAGGGGTGATGGATCATCATTTAGATATGCTTCAAGAAGAAGAATACCCCCCTCCGGGTCATAGTAAGAGTCATCAACTTCTGGTGAAGTTGGATCATCTTTCAAGACGAGAAAGCACGACATCCCTCAAGAAAAAATCACTATCCCCGAATGTGATGATAGTCCAGAGAAGAAGGTAGAAAACATCGGTCATAGTAAGGAGAACTTCTTGAGAATACTCCTCACAAGCCATTTCAATAACGTCGATTCAGTATGCCGTCAAATCATCGTAATTAGAGGAGTAAATATCGAAGTTGGTCAAGATTGAAGTTACTACTTCATTTCCAACACAAGATTTAATTCACTTCGTAACATCAATCAAAGCACGCCTCGGTATTTAAGAAGGATCTCTGCGAATTAGGAGGAACTCAATGATCGCTCAAAGACTACGACTACAAAGTCGGCCAGGATTTTTAACATTCTACTTGTAGGTAGACCATCTACGGCGATTACCGATTGGTTTGGTAATCGATACGTTCTGCAATTTCAAGAGTCATACAAGAAGGTATGGGCACAGGAAGAGAAAGCATTAGTTCCACACGGATAATGGCATGAAATTTATGCTAGCGCCAAGATCGGCCAAGGCTAAGCACTCATCCATTCTGGGAAAATCACACGGTATAAGAAATTTGCCAGGGTCTCCAAATTTTTCAAGTAACTTGTTGAGGATAATCGACGATCAATGCTCATTTAAAGAAGTTCTAGCCATTTTACTTAATTTTTCTTTGTTTCCAATTAAGGCTTTAAGAGTCGAGGCAAATTTTGGCATTAGAATCAATTCATCCGCTAAGCTAATTTCGAAACTCATATCTTGAAAGATTTTGTAGAATTTCTCAATTTGGTCGTTAGCTTTTTCACGGTGCCTTTCATCATTACGTCTCGAAGGATATGGAATTGATGATTTCAAGTTAGGCATCAGAGCACTAACGGGAGCAACAGCGGGCTCAGAATTTGGTACTTAGGGCTGAACTTGGACAACCGAAGGTTGGACGTCTTTGGTACTTTCGTTATTAGTAGGAAGCACCGTGTCCTTTGTCACCTTGGTTTCACGTTCCACTACTTTAGGAGGAGAAGAAGTAGCAGTAGGAATCGTGGTCCCTTATAACAACACCGGCTCGTGTGGTAATACCTGTATTTATCTTCGGTAATAATGGTATTAATAGGAGTGTCCCAGAACCTGAAGTAGAAAGTCGTATTTGAGAATTCACAAACTTGGAAAGCATGTCTGTTAAATTGGCCATTTGATTTTGTAGGTTTTGGTTTTGGTCTTGCATGTTCCTCATAACTGCATCATTAGCTTTGACGTAGCTTTTAAAATCGTTTTTCGTCACACCTTGTGTTTGCGGAGTCGGAGCTTGGTAAGGTGGAGCTTGGTGAATCGGGGGTTGATTAATCAGAGGTCGATAAATTTGGCTTTGGTTGTAAAGTGTCCCCTGGTTTTGGTTGTAACATTTTTGATTGTTTCCTTGGTTTTGAACAGGAGGAAAACCGGGAGGTCGAATTTGATTAGCAATCGGGGCTCGGTAACCTGTATTTCCTTGATTGAAATTAGCTGCTGCTGCTTGGGACCAAAATTTCTTTGAATATTGTCACGATAAAACTGATGCCATTCGGTGGGGACAATTTTGGTAAGAATGCGCTCCACCACAAGTAACACAACTTTCCTCAACCGCTTTTACGGGAGCGGGAAGCTGGGATTTCTTATCAAGAAGTAAGGCTTTCACCATATCTTTCAGTTCCGCAACATCGGGAGAAATACCGGGGGTAGAAACTGCTAGCACTCAAATTCAACAACCGTTTGATATACGTGAATACAACTTTGGATTTGATCTCGATGATTCTTAGGCAATCCCGGGGCATTTTATCCAAAAAGTTATCACCCCCGGCGGCATTTAACGAATCTTGATCATTAGAGTTCAAAGCATTATAAAAGGTATCGAGTTTATGTAATTCTGAAAATCCATGATGTGGGCATGCACGAAGAAGATCATTAAATCGGTCCTATGCCTCGTAGAAAGTTTCATCAAATCGTTGTTGAAATCTCGTGATTTCATTTCGAAGATTTGTTGTTTTGGAAGGAGGAAAAAATTTGTTGATGAATTTCGAAACAAGATCATCCCATGTTAGAATCGATCGAGGGTTTCTTTCTCAAGCCAAATCCGGGCTGCACCCTCGAGGGAAAATAGGAAAAGCATAAGCTTCACCGACGTACTCAGGACGTTCGGGAACTTCATCGTAGAAGTGATCTTGTTGAAATAACGGATGTGAGCATGAGGGTCTTCTTTGTCATGTCCGAAGAATTATTTGTTTTGAACGAGGGTAAGCAAACCGTGCTCAATGCGTCAAAGTTTCCGCGGTGATCATCGGCACAACATGGGCACCTCGAAACACCCACGTTGGATGCTTCGAGTAATGAGCCGTAGTACTTTATCAACCAGCGTAACTACGGTAGGAGCTTGATTTTCAATTGGTTCAACAAGATTGAATGGTTTAACAAAAGTCGGGTTGACTTGTTATTGTTGACGGTTAGAATAACGGGTGCGCATGCACTAAAATGTAAAAAGAAATTTATACTAATTTTTTTGGTTTTTTTTATTTTTTAATTTAATTTTTTTTTCGTTTTTCAACAATGTATTCACAATAAATTTTAAATACGGACAATGAGATAAGACACTTAAACCTAATAATCAGCTCGCTTCTCGGTAACTCTCTTAAAGAAAAACGCACAAGGAGGTTTGTTTTAACTTAAAGGTAGCCGTACCTCGTGAGAGACACAAAAGGTAAGTTTTTGATTCTTTGGTTCGGGAACTTATTGATGGATAATAATTCAATTGAAAGTATTATTTGTTGGTGTTCTTTTACCAACTTGGTGAATTTTTTATTTTATTTCTTTTTTATGGACAATGTTTTTAAATTTTTGATTTTTCTTAAATTATATATATACTAAATAAAAGAAAAATCTTTTTGTATTTTTTTTATGAAAATAAACAAAATAACTTCACAATGAAGGATCTTCAAACAAAAATTTTCAAACGGCTTCAACAATCGGATACACCCCTCCCCGCAGCGGCGCAAAAACTGAATCACTTCTGATATACCTTTAATATATATATAAAAATATAAAAAATATATAAATAAGAGAGTAAGACTCACAGATCACACAATTACATAATCCGTAGTATGATTCCCGGGTCGTTTCCCTAACGAGGAATGCAATTGAAAGTCGAGAGTCGTTTTGAGAATCGATGCTTGAATGGAACAAGATTAGATTGTTTTCTAAGACAATGGGAAAATTAATGCAATTTACACTAAAATTAACTAAGGCAACACTAATTTAACTAAAAATGCAAAACCGGGAACCTAAAAACGCGCTAAATTATCAACTAATTCGAGTTAAAACCCTACAAAAGATTTTAATGCATGTAAACCTCAAAAATGACAAAAGAAAATTTTCTAAAAAAGATTTATATTTTTTTTGGCTTTTTAATAATTTTTTATGAATTAAAAACTAATTTAATCTATTTAAAATCCTAGAAAATAGCAAATTAATACCTAAAAATTCTAAAAAATAGTCTAAAATATGATAAAAACTCAGAAAACTATTTTAACTACTTTTTATAATAAAAATCTATTTTCTAAAATTAATTTAAAAAGCTAAAAATCAAAATTAAAATCTAAAAGTGATAAAAATAATTTTAAAGTTTGTAAACCTAAAAGTATTTAATCTAAAACTAAAAACTATTTTTTTGTAATTTTCTGAATTAATTTACTATTTTTAAATTACTTTCTAAAAATTTACTCTACGAAAAATAATAAAAAGTAACAAATAAGTATTAAAAATTCTGAAAAAAATCAGCAAAAGTCCTAAATGATGTGAAAGGCCTAGGAAAAAAGAAGCTGGTGATACCAGCTTACCAATAAGCTCTAAAAAGCCAAAATAACCACTAAGTGGCTTTTTTATGAAATTGAGGGTGGAAATGTGATACAAATATAATAATTTGTGCAAGCTCATAACGTATGAGCTTATTGTAAGCACAATGGTAATTGAGTGTTGGGTTAAAACGCTGGTACGGGTTGAGTTCCCAGGTTCGAGCCTATGCTCACCTGGGCTTCCTATCCAAACGGTTTTGTTCCTATTTTTTTTACAACTTTTTAGAAAAACAGTTTTTAAGCAACTTTTGAAAAGCAAAAATTTTTACTTTTTGGAAATAAGCATGAAATAAGCAAAATGAAATGACAGAAATGCCTTTATATCCTAAAGGCTTAAAAATGCAAACTGTTATGCTTTTTGGGACAAATAAGCTAACAAAGAATGCAAATGAGCTTAAACAAATACTACACTACTCTAATAAGCATGAATGAAACAAGATTATAACTAAGAAAATAAGTACTAAAATAATCAAAAATGACAGAATGACAAAAGAGCATTTAACACTCAAAATTTTCAAACTAAAAACAAATAAGCTCAAATAAGCTATACTGAAGACTAATTAAGCTACTTGAACTTAGACTACCCTAATAAGCAATACTAAACTTTAATAAGCAGAAGCAATAAGCAGATAGGCACAAATAAGCTAAATAAGCAAAATGGTACAAAACAGCAGGCAAAAAGCAAAGGGGGCACTTTGGGGCTTAAAAATAAGCACAATAAAGAAACCTTGAAGACAAGTGGCTTATATGGGCTTAAAGCTCAGCTTATGGGCTTATAAGCCAAGAAAAAGCTTGATGAAAAAGCTATTTCATACAGATACAACACTTAGCAAAAATTTCAATCTTTGCAAACTACCAATTTTGAGCTTAAAAATAAGCAACCAAACAGAACCTTATGACATTAAAACCTTAAAACACATTAAGCACTTACCTCAAAAAACACTCATCAACACTCAAAAAGAAGTTTGAAATTCACAATAAGCCACAACAAGCATTTGAAAAAGCCATTTCTAAAAAAAATTCAATTCTTAGTAAATTTTGACAGTTTTAGTAAAACACAAACTAAACAAATGCAGGCTATTAGAGTTGGTTTCTAACTCTTTTAACACATGCATAAACACAAAAATTTCACAAAATGACAATGAGCAAAAGCACAATCAAATAAGCAACTAGAATAAGCTAAAATCCAACAGATTCAAACAACACTTTCTTAAAACCTTAATTTTGAGCTTTAATACTTAAAAACTTTTAACAACTGAATTTTATGATGATTTCAAGTTAAACTAAGGTGACCCAAAAGACATAACCTATTTTGACCCGTTTTGACCTTCAAAATCAGTTAAACCAAACACCTTTTTAAAACTGTTTTAGTACTTTTAACTTGATAAAAGCTATTTAAGCTAAAACTTTTCAAAGACCAGATGTTAAACAAGCATATTAAGCAACATTTAGCATATTTAAACAACTTATAAGCACTAAAATAAGCTGAAACAGATAATGCTAGTTATATAAGCTATTCAAGACAGATTTAAGGAAAACTTAGACAAATGATATCTAGACTATAAGCAGGCATAAATAAGCATTTACTAACATAAATAAGCATAAACAAGCAAACAAAAACAGACAATAAGCAATAATAAGCACTAAAATAGTAGATAAGCTAAAAATGGAAAAATGAGACTTATAAGAGCCCTTGCTCAAAACACGGCAACAAGCTTATAAATAAGCTAATCTACAAGCTTTAGCTTGTCAAAAAACAAGCTAGTGGGGTCCATAAGCACTTCTATTGTTTGCTTATCTTCCATAAAAGTTGAGGTTATTTGAGGGGTGGATTTATTTTTGTGTTTTGTAAATTTTCTTAACTGTTTATATATCTAAGATACTTTTTAATGAAAACAGGTTATAAAAGAGCTTATATAAGAGCTTTTAGTGGCTTTTGAAACATAAGTTGACCTTTAAAACAATAAGAACTTAAGACAGACTTTGAGAACCAAAACTATATTTCATTAAACTTGAAAAACATTACAAGGAAAAGTAAAATTACATTAAAACTAAAATGAGTTGAAATAAAAACTAACTAGGTAAAAACTCACTAACTCTCTGCCAAATGGCTTACAATGCCTATTTATATCAAAATGTAAAAGGTTCTAGGTCCCTTTTGATGTGTGTTTCTTTAAAGAGACAGCTCATGGGTTTGTTTGTTGTGTGAGTGAGATCCATAGCCAATCCTGGACATCCATTTTGAGTAGTCCCCAAGCCATATGATCTTGTCCCTTCATTCTTTGTCATTTTCCTTAGACGAATTGGGTGATAGAGGATTGCCTACCTGGAATGCCAACTGGTGTGGGTGGACAAGGGTGTGAGGTGTGTAGAGGTGAGGGTCAAAAAAATAGAGAAGAAAGAGGTGATAGTACTGGCTGGTTTTTGGCGGGTTGTGAGAGACGATGAACAATATTTTAAGTTGCAGGGAGAGGGTTGGTTGGTTTGGTAATTTTGGTCCCTCAATGTATATAAGGTGTTTGCAAATTGAGTCCATGTGGTGTATGAAACTTTGAGGACTTGGCAAAGTTAGCCCCTCAAAGTTATACATGCTATTGCATCCATAGTCCTTGTGAGGTTAATAGCCTTAACACTGTTAAGTGTTAAAAAGGCATTTGGGCTTTTTTTATGGTTTTGGGCCTGAATAGGTTATACAAGGTTTTAGGGATTTATAATGGTAGTGGGTTGACCCGGGCCCACTAGGTGGGTACGGGTGGGCCCACTTTTGGCAGTTTATGTTTCGGGTTCGGTTTTCGATGCTCTTTCCGAATCCACTTCCCGGGGTTGACTTTGACTTTTTGGCTTTGACTTGACTTTTGCTTCACGCTCTTTCCGTTCTCGTGCTCAGTTTTGTCGTTTTGGCTTTGATTTTTTGTCCTTTTCTTGGATATCTGTTACCTGGACAATATAAATGCAAAACATACAAATACAATGTATTCTTGGTACATTTTTAGTCATTTAAGTCCGATTTTATACCACTTAGTGATTACGATTGTGAGATTCGTTATCACCCGGGAAAGGCAAATGTTGTTGTTGATGCTTTAAGCTAGAAAGAACAAAATAAACCATTAAGAGTTTGAGCCTTAGTCATGACTATTGAGTTGGATTTTCCTAAACAAATCTTGAATGCTCAGACTGAAGCACGGAAACCAGAGAACATCAAGAACGAAGATGTTGGAGGTATGTTGATTGAAAATTCAAAGGATCCAGAGAAACTTAGGACGGAAAAGTTGGAACCCCCTATGGATGGAACTCTATGCTTAAATGTCAGGAGTTGGTTACCATGTTATGGTGATTTGAGGACTGTGATTATGCACGAGTTCCACAAGTCAAAATACTCTATCCATCCGGGTTCTGAGAAGATGTATCAAGACATGAAGAAGCTATATTGGTGGCCCAATATGAAGGCCGACGTCGCCACCTATGTTAGTAAATGTCTGACATGTGCTAATGCCAAGGCTGAACACTAAAGGACATCAGGTTTGTTGGTGCAACCCGAGATACCTCAATGAAAGTAGGATAAAATCATGATGGATTTTATCATAAAGCTTCCTATGTTGTCATAAGGTTATGACACCATTTGGGTGATTGTTGACCGACTTACTAAATCTGCCATCTTTGTACCAATAAGGGAAACCGATCCTATGGAAAAGCTAGCAAGAATGTACCTAAAGGAGGTAGTCATGAGGCATGGAATACATGTCTCAATCATTTGTGATCGCGACCCTAGGTTTGCATCGAATTTTTGGAGGTCACTTTAGAAGGCCTTGGGGACTGACAGACAAAGCGATAGGACTATTCAAACTCTCGAGGATATGCTGCGTGCGTGTGTGATCGACTTTAGAAAGGGCTGGGTTAACCATTTACCATTAGTTGAGTTTTCATATAACAATAGTTATCATGCTAGCATCAAGGCTGCACCATTTGAAGCACTCTATGGTCGAAAGTGTTGTTCACCTGTTTGTTGGGCTAAAGTTGGATAAGTTCAACTCACTGGTCCAGAAATAGTCCAAAAGACGACCGAGAAGATGATTCAGATCAAGCAAAGAATTCAAGCCGCTCGTGATCGACGAGCTAGCCGATTTAAAGTGTAAGCCGATGGAATTCCAAGTTAGATATAGAGTTATGCTCAAGGTTTCGCCTTGGAAAGGAGTAGTACGTTTTGGCAAACGAGAGAAGCTAAACCCCAGATATGTTAGACTTTTCAAAGTGGTGGAAAAGGTTAGAGCCGTTGCTTACAAGCTTAAGCTTCCTCAAGAGCCGAGCAGGGTTCATAATATGTTTCACATATCCAACTTGAAGAAGTGCTATGCCAACGAACCATTAGCCGTTTCGTTGGATGGACTACACATTGATGACAAGCTTCATTTTGTCGAGGAACTGGTCGAAATCATAGATCGTGAAGTTAAGCGATTAAAACAAAGCCGCATTCTGATCATCAAGGTTCGATGGAACTATAGGAGGGGTCATGAGTTCACATGGGAACGTGATGACCAATTCCAAAAGAAGTATCCACACCTCTTCACAAAGACCGCACCGTCTTCAAGTGCCGCATCTTAAACCTTAAGGACAAGGCTCATTTAACAGGGGAAGACTATAACACCCCGTGTTTTAGGTCATTGTACGACGTTACATAATCCACTATTTATTTTTA